>CM040623.1:77896826-77978931 GCA_022817965.1 Solanum lycopersicoides
GCTGAAAAAATTTCAGGATTTGTGTTATTGCAAAGGCAACTTTTTTCCCTTCAACTTCTTGTACCTTTTATAGAGTTTGATTTGCCTTCATCAACTTCTACAAGGAAAGGAATTACTAATCTTTTTTCTTCTTGAACTTGTCTATATTTACTTCTTTTCTTATTTAACTTGAATTGCTACTTCTTTATTTCTCATAAAATTAATTAAAGAGAAAATGTAAGAACATTAAGATTTTCCACTCATAACTTTCTCTTATATTATCTGTTGTCTCAATCAATGAAAATATTAAGTTCACATTCACCCGATTGACATAAAAACCAATTAGTTTTTTCCTCTTAAATCCTCGTCGTAAAAATTTGTTCAATCCAATCATCATAGAATCCAAAAACTCCATCACTGTCCTTATGCAACATAAGCAAATGGTTGACTCTTGTGTCTTGTACCAAATAGGAATCTCGACCTCATCTTCTATCTTAGCGAATATTGCCACTAAAGGATACATGTTCTCGAAGATGTACTTCAAATCACTTTCATTAAATATTACACGTCTTAAATCCTTTATCAGCCATTTCACCAAAGGAAACTCACTCTCAACCTAATTATAGGTGAGTTTCCTTTGATGAAATGTCTGACAAAGGATTTTAGAGGTGTAAGATTTAATAAAAGTGATTTGAAGTATATCTTCGAAAACATGGATCCTTTAGTGGCTATAGTTGCCGAGGTAGAAGATGAGGTCAGAATTCCTATTTGGGATCAAGACACAAGAGTTAACCATTTGCTCATGTTGAATAGGGACATTGATGAAGTTTTTGGATTCTATGATGATTGGATTGAACATGTTGTTACTCGACAAGGATTTGAGGGAAAAAAACTAATTGATTTTTATGTCAATTGACTGAATTTGAACTTGACATTTTCAATGATTGAGACAACAAAGAATATAAGACAAAGTTCTGAGTAGAAAATCTTAATGCTCTTACATTTTCATTGCAATTATTATATTTCCAAATGCATGTACAATAAGAATTTGACATCAACAATATGTCTTGAGAGATAACATGCAATTATAAAACATTTCCTTATATTCTTAGCATTCAAAATTGTGCAAATATCGAATTTGGTACAAAAATAACCTGACTTTACCGTTTGGCTCTAAATCCCCCCAACATCAATGTATTGGCCATCTAATGATCTTCTTTTTGTAGCCCCATTGTAAGTATAACTTAAGGTTTCATTTATTATATGACACAATATAAATGATTCTTTTTATAGTTAACATAATATTTTTCTTATATATTTTTCATAAAAAATAATTAAAGAGAAGAAAAAAAGCTTAATTCCAATGGTAATCATCATTCCAAAAGGATTATGTCTTTGCCATGAAAAAAAAAACAAGTGCAGAATCACATAGACATAAAAAAAATGGGGGAAACAAAGAAATAGTGACATAAAATGAGTAGAATTGTACCACGTGTATCTCATGAATGTTGTTTGATTCCATTTGAGCTCCGATGCGGTGTTCACATCCCTATTATATTCAAATAGGGCAAAACGTCACGGTGACTCAAAAAATAATCAATTAATTCAATTTTAAAAGAATTTAAAGAATAAACGATTTTTAAAAAGGGAAAAAGGAATCACCAACAATATATATAAAATTAAATCAAATTTCCATATTTTAAAATGGGAAGACCTCCAAAACCGACGGAAAGATTTTCTCATTGGCCAATTTTAACATGTAACTAACTATTATCATAATAAAGCTAACAACAAGAATGTCACATGACTCACTTCAAAAAGAATAAGTAAACAACTCATAAAAATTCAAGAATTTTTAAATTAGTCCACTAATAACATAACATCAATACAAGGGACAAAACAATTAATGAAACATCAATAAACAATGAGCAAATGGAATAGCTATTAACATAAAAATGAGTTTTCTTCATTCAGTTCACAATGAGTTTTCTTCATTCAGTTCTATCTTCTTTAGTCTGTTTTAGTACGGCTACTTCTGTCTTTCTTGATGTGTGCATCGTCTATATGACATATCATTTGGTTATATAATGCGACTCTAGTGTTAGAATCCTCATACTAACTGTCACAAACACAAATCAACTATTAGATTTATGGTCAATATGTGAGTTTGCATTATTTAACACTAATGAATACTCTAATAGAACTGAACAACCAATTTACTAAGGCCAGAAAAAAAATATAATAACTCGTCTTTCTTTATAAATAATGTTGATCAATTATACAACTTTTTTATTATTAAACTAATAAGGGGTTGCACGTGAGGATAACTTCGTCACACGTTGCTTACATACCCAAAAATAAATCCTATAGAGGGATCAAGTCCACATCACGTACTTCTTTACATATATTACAAATCATTTTTTTATTGTTGATCTATCTATTTGTCAGTACATAGTACCCTTCCATAAGTTTCGCTCTCTACTTCATTCAGATCTGGCAATTGCCTCACGAATTTATGATTGCCCAACTTGAACGTTATCTTCCGGATTGGTTTGTGTATAAGGAACTTTGAATCACTTTTCTTCTTCCTAGTCTTTGCTGTGTTGACTACTATGGACGAATCCTGCAGAAAAGGATGGTTCAAGAGCAGATCGGTAGTCCAAGGCGAGCTGGGATTCTTCGCGAGACATCTCTTCAGAAAATCTTTAGCTTCCTTTGACAACTTTGAATTCTCAAACTTTGGTTTCTCAAACGCGATTTGGTGAAACACATGATCATCATCTCCATCCCATAGCAGCGTCCCTGTAATAAGCTCATAGACAGTGCAACCAAGAGCCCAAATATCAACGTACGCACCAATTCAGGTGCCATATACCTTTTTTTCCCTGATCATCAGTTGTCGTTTTTCTTTTACGTCCTGTTCAAAAGTCATGGAAAGCCCGAAATCCTCTCACCAAGAAGTCAAACTCGTTTCTTCTGCACAAAAATTCTCAACACTTCTTAACTCTAACCACCCAAGAAGTCAAACACACTTCTTGTTTAGAATTCTCACAAACTATCTCTTAACATTACCCCAAGAAGTCAAACCCACTTCTTGTTACACAATATAGGAATTATTACAACTAAATAATAAATCTTGAACAAATCAACAAAAACTAATAGCCCTCGCTTTTAATTGATCAGACTTCATATTCAATAGTTCAGAGTGTAACAAAACTCGTGAACCTGGTCCTTACGTTGTTGTGACGAAGTACTGCATTTTTTCTCACATAACTACTGCTCTTGAGATGATAAATTTCATGAATATGCAATAGCTATCATTCTGAATTTGCTAGAAAAATTCTCACGATTTGTGTTATTACAAAGACATTTTTTTCCCATCAACTTCTTATACCTTTATAGAGTTTGATTTGCATTCATGTCTATATTTATTTATTTCCTTATTTAACTTGAATTTCCACTTCTTTAGTTGTCATAAAATTAATTAAAGAGAAAATGTAAGAACATTAATATTTTCTACTCAGAACTATCTCTTATATTATCTGTTGTCTCAATCATTGAAAATGTCAAGTTCACATTTAGCCGATTGACATAAACCATTTAGTTTTTTTCTCTCAAATCGTCGTCGTAACAACTTGTTTAATTAATCCAATCATCATAGAATTCAAAAACTCCATCAATGTACCTATGCAACATGAGCAAATGGTTAACTCTTGTGCCTTGATCCCAAATAGAAATCATGACCTCATCTTCTACCTCGGCGACTATTGCCACTAAAGGATCCATGTTCTCGAAGATGTACTTCAAATCACTTTCATTAAATCTTACACCTCTAAAAACCTTTGTCAGCCATTTCACCAAAGGAAACTCACTAATTAGGTGAGTTTCCTTTGGTGAAATGGCTGACAAAGGATTTTAGAGGTGTAAGATTTAATGGAAGTGATTTGAAGTATATCTTCGAGAACATGGATCCTTTAGTGGCTATAGTCGCCGAGGTAGAAGATGAGGTCAGAATTCCTATTTGGGATCAACACACAAAAGTTAACCATTTGCTCATGTTGCATAGGGACATTGATGGAGTTTTTGGATTCTATGATGATTGGATTGAACAGGTTGTTATTCGACGAGGATTTGAGGGGAAAAAACTAATTGATTTTTATGTCAATCGACTGAATTTGAACTTGACATTTTCAGTGATTGAGACAACAAAGAATATACGACAAAGTTATGAGTAGAAAATCTTAATGCTCTTACATTTTCATTGCAATTATTATATTTCCAAATGCATGTACAATAAGAATTTGACATCAACAATATATCTTGAGAGATAAAATGCAATTATAAAACATTTCCTTTTATATTCTTAGCATTCAAAATTGTGCAAATATTATTCAAATCACCATTTCACTTTATGTCTTATGTCTAGTCAAAAATCGCGTCAATTTCCATTGAATTATCGAATTTGTTACAAAAAATAACCTGACTTTACCTTTTGGCTCTAAAATTCCTCCAACATCAATGTATTGGCCATCTAATGATCTTCTTTTTTTAGCCCCATTTGTAAGTATAACTTAATGTTTCATTTATTATATGACACAATATAAATGATTTTTATTATAGTTAATATAAACCTTTCCTAATATATTTTTCATAAAAATTAATTAAAAGAGAAGAAAAAAAACTTAGTTCCAATGGTAATCATCATTCCAAAAGGATTATACCTTTGCCATGAAAAAAACAAGTGCAGAATCACATAGACATGAAAAATGGAGGAAAACAAAGTAAAAGTGACATAAAATTAGTAGAATTTTACCATGTGTGTCTAATGAATGTTGTTTGGTTTCATTTAAGCTCCGAGGCGGTGTTCACATCCCTATTATATTCAAATATGGCAAAACGTCCCGGTGACTCAAAACATAATAAATTATTTCAATTTTAAAAGAATTTAAAGAATAAACAATTTTTAAAAGGGAAAAGGGAATCACCAACAATATTTATAAAATTAAACCAAATTTCCGTCTTTTAAAATGGGAAGGCCTCCAAAATCGAGGAAGATATTTTCTCATTGGCCAATTTTAACATGTAACTAACTATTATCATAATAAAGCTAACAACAAGAATATCACATGACTTACTTCAAAAAGAATAAGTAAACAACTCGTAAAAAATCAAGAATTTTCAAATTAGTCTACTAATAATATAACAACAATAAAAGGGACGAAACAATTAATGAAACATCAATAAACAATGAGCAAATGGAATAGCCATTAACATAAAAATGAGGAAAACTAAAATTAAGATAAAGCAACCAATAAAAACAATGACCACACATATTAATATAAAAGTCTGAAAACTTAAACAAGAGATGATAACAGTGACACAAATGAACAAAAGAAAAGCATTCTAGCAATAGCAACTGTATCCTATCTAATAATAATAAATAATAAAAATCCAATTAGTTAATAATTATTGTTAACATCCCCACTCTATCCAAATAGGGCGAAACGTCGCGGCAACTCGAAAATAATATATTGATTCAATTTTGAAAGAGTTATAAAAATAAACGAGTTTTTTAAAAAAAAAAAAAAAAAAGAGTCGCCACCTAATTTTAGGAAAAACAATTAGGAAACCATTAAGTGATCGACGAAACCAATTTAATTCTAGGTAAGGGGTTCAAGTTATTTCGAAGGGAAGGGATTAGGCATCTTTCGAAATCCACAAATGTGGTTCCCGACTGAGTTCATTTTCTTTCAAATTGAGGGAAAAATTAAATAATGTACAAATATAATAAACATGCAATATACACCAATAATAAAATATAAAAAAATAAAAGAAACGACCTAGAGTTTGCCAACGTAATATATATAAAATATTAAATAAAGAGTATAATTCGAACTTAATTCGAACAACTTCAATGGAAAGCAACTCTGGGGTACCTGTAAACACACTTAGTAAAAGTATTAGTAATAAATAAATATGAATAAAATTGAATAACTCAAATAATAACTTAAAAATAAAAACCCGTCTTATTAACATTGGAGGCCTTAGAAATCGACGGTAATTTCTTCATTGGCCAATTTTAACAAAATAAATAACATGAAATTAACTAAACTTCCGTCTTTTAAAATGTGCAGGCCTCCAAAATCGACGGAGAGATTTTATCATTGGCCAATTTAATTTGTTTCTTAGCAATTAAATAAAATTAACAAGTAACCAAATATCTCTAAAACAATCCACGACAAAAACTACAACTTAGAAATAATAACAATTATTGAAGGTAATAAACTTATAATGTGACATTTCATGTCAGACCCCTCAAAAGAATTCAAATAGTTGATCAAATTAAGATGAACAGTAAAGACAACTAACATTATTGACAATGACAAATTGAATATATAAAAAACGCTAGAAGAAACAAATAAAATAAGCAAATATATTTTGACCATCAAACTAATCAACAAAGGAATATAATGTCATTAAATTTACAGCTCAATAATAATAATGGTAATATATTAAAATAATAAAAGTGAATCGACCTTGTAACAACAAAACAGATGGACATCATCATTAACTAAAATTGCTTTAAAATGAACAACATTATTATTCACTGCAAGGAATAAATAATAAAATAAATAATTAATAATAATAACTAAGCATATTCACCAACTAAATATATCCGGATCAATTGAAGACAATAACAATAAATGAAAAAAAAAGGAATAATTCTAAACAATAACAAGCATTAAAACTTGAACTAAAAATTTCCGTCTTTTAATATTACGTAGGCCTCCAAAAACGACGGAGAGCTTTGTCATTGACCATTTTCAACATATTAACAAATAAGTTATATGAACTTAAACTAAAAATTTCCGTCTTTTAATATTAGGTAGGCCTCCAAAACCGACGGAGAGATTTTATCATTGGCCATCAGAATTAATACTAATAACAATAACACCAAAAATAATAAAATGGCCAAAACAAACTCTTAAATGGGAAAGCTCCATAATAATATTAATGGTTAAAATAAAAATAAAACATCATGTGTCATCACAAGATCAAATATTGAGTTTTCTGGAAATATTTCAAACACTTGCAAACAAAAAGAACAAAAAACATAAAGATAAGCTAAAATATACGAGTGATGAAAATGAAATAAGAAAATTTAAATAACAACTAAATAAATAACTAATAACCACCATAATGAAAAGGAAAGAAAATTGCACACCATCCATGTAAAATAATATAGAAATATCCAAATTAATATTCACAAGTCAAATAAAAAGTGATGAAGGGACCTCAAATTAAAAATCAAAATTGAACAGCCCCACACATTTATATAAAAACAAAAACTAATAATAATGTATGCTAAAAGTAACACTCAACTTGGTCCAATCAAAACATCAACAGTAAAATATTTGTCAATAATCACATCAAATAACTTAATAAATAAAGTCTAATAAATTCATGCCGACATACGTACAAATTTGAAAAGGAAAAAGGTTACCTTAGAGGAGCATTAAATCTGGTTGTTTTCAGTATGTTGCCATGGTTTCCGGTTGGAACAAGGCTGTGTTGCGAGATCTTTGATGGAGTTTTGGAGACTTTCAGCTTGTCTGAGCTTCGCCGGAGTTCGAATCACGCCGGAGAAAGAACGGAACAGCAGCAGGCATAACTTTGGCTTGCCGGAATACCTACAAAAATAGTAAAAGAAACGTGAAGGGGGAAAGGAAGGGCCCTGACGCTGCTGTTGCTTCATTGGGGCTGCAAGAAAAATGGTTATAGGTGGTCTGTCGGTGGTTCAATGGTGATTTCCGGTGGATTTTTCTTAGTATGGTGGCTGTTTGGAAATGAGAACTTGTGGGTTTTTTTGGTGGCTGGAGGCGTGAAGCAAAGAGGAGAAGGAGAGAGATGAACAGTGGAGTCTCCTTTTCTATATCAGATGCGGCCAGCCCGAAGAGATGATGAAAAGAGAGCTTTTTATAGAGGAAATTTAGGGCTGGGAATTACTGGGAATGTGCTGAATTAATATTGGGGTTGGAAAATGGGGAAAGGGAAATTGGGAGGAGTGGGCTGGTGACAATAAAAAAAGGAGTGAGCTGCTGACAATAAATAAAAAAAAAGAGGCCCAAATTTGGTTAGTCCAAACAACTTAAAATATAATAAATGAATCACTATGAATTAATCACATAAGCTTCTTAACTTTAACGAGATAAAATGATCGACGATATTATAAAATATAATTCAAAAAAGATAAACGAAAATATAACTAAACTAATTAGACCTAGCATTTAATAGGAACCAAACTTTTGAGATGATTTCCTAATTTTTATAAAATAGGCTAATCATGTACATAATTATATATATATATATATATATATATATATATATATATATATTTGAAATTAAGTTACTATAATTTAAAATATTTTAGCTTTATAAATTTTAATTATTTTAAATAGTTTGGAATTAGGAAGCTCGTCGATCAATTTATCGGGGAGGGACAAAATTGGGTGTCAACAGCTGTCCCTTTCGTTGTGTATGATTGATGAAAGAAATCGTAGACAACGAAAATTGACAAACCCAATTTTAATCGAACACATGACCTTTGTAGAGAAGTGCGGTTGAATATGGTGGAAGTTAATCCAAGACTTGTCTCCAAAAGGTTCTATGATGTGTTGCGTCCTTGTTGAAGTAATGCGCACATGTGGCTCCTCTGAGAGTGCATCCTCTAGAATGTTCTAAAAAAAACAAAGATAAAACTCATTAATATAGGCAAAACTAAAAGAAAAAGGGTAGCATCTCTTATGATATGATAAATTGAGATAAATACAGGTCCCTTGATAGGACGAATGAAGATGATGATCAATCTGTAGGATTTGGAATGTATGTCCATCGGTAGGACGAATGAAAAAAGATGATGATTAATCTGTAGGATTTGAAATGTATGTCCATCGGTAGGACGAATGAAAAAATTATCCATCGGTAGGATTTCGAATGTATGTCCGTCGGTAGGACAAATGAAAAGATTATCCACCGGTAGGATTTTGAATGTATGTCCATCGGTAGGACAAAATGTAAACATCTTTCAACGCAAGTTTCCACCGACTTAAACGTTGAAAAGATATGGTGCACATCCTTCACCTCCGAATAAATGCGTCTTAAATGCAAATATCATTCAACGCAAGTCTCCACCGACTTGAACGTTGAAAAGATATGGTGCACATCCTTCACCTCCGAATAGATGCGTCTTAAATGCATATATCTTTCAACGCAAGTTTCCACCGACTTGAACGTTTGAAAAGATATGGTGTACATCCTTCACCTCCGAATAGATGCGTCTTAAATGTAAATGCAAATATCTTCTTGCGATGCATGAATATTAACTCTCGATGCATGAATAATGACTCTCGATGCATGAATATTGACTCTCGATGCATGATTTTTATTATTATTATTATATTTTATTTTATTTTGGCAATGCATGAAAGTTGACTCGCGATGCATGATGATTTTTTTTTATGCATGAATGTTGACTCGCGATGCATGATTTTTTTTTTATTTTTTTTTTGCAATGCATTAATATTGACTCGCGATGCATGATTTTTCGCTATGCATGATTATTGACTCTCGATGCATGATCTTCTACGGGGCATGAATATCTTCGCAATGCATGAATTTTGCGAGGGATGGAATCTTCTCGCGATGCATAAATTTTTGCGAGGAATGAAATCTTCTCACAATGCATGTATATTAACTCGCGATGCATGAATTTTGTAATGCATGAATATTGACTCGCGATGCATGATCTTCAACGGGCATGAATATCTTCCCGCAATGCATAAATTCTGCAAGGTATGAAATCTTCTTGCGATGCATGAATTTCTGCGAGGTATGAAATCTTCTCGCTATGCATGAATTTCTGCGAGGTATGAAATCTTCTCGCTATGCATGAATTTCTCCGAGGTATGAAATCTTCTCGCGATGCATGAATATTAACTCTCGATGCATGAATTAACTCGGGATGCATGAATATTAATTTGCGATGCATGATCTTTCGCAATGCATGAATATTGACTCTCAATGCATGATTTTTCGCAATGCATGAATATTGACTCGCGATGCATGATTTTCTGCAATGCATGAATATTGACTCTCAATGCATGATTTTTTGCAATCCATGAATATTGACTCTCAATGCATGATTTTTTGCAATGCATGAATATTGACTCTCAATGCATGATTTTTTGCAATGCATGAATATTGACTCTCAATGCATGATTTTTGTAGTTGCTATCAAGTTGCTATCAAGCTTCTCGCAGTACTTATCAGAATTTTGAGGTCTTCCTCAAAATTCTGTCCCAGTTAGAATTTTGGCAAATCTCAAATGATCTTCAATCTTGACTTGTTGGCGATAACACCTCTATTGAGAATTTTTGAGTTTTTTTCAAAAATTCTGTCCCAGTTTTCATTGTAAGGAGAAATAATAATCACACTGGGTATATGACCGAGCCGTTGTGGCGCCTACATATCCTGTTGAGGCAGGAATCAGGTCAAATGTAGTTCCAAACTTGTAGATGATGAGTACTGCAAAGAATCTGAAAGAAGATCATCAGTAGAAAATGTACAATATGAACATGATGAAATAGGAAAACAATATCCCATGTGATTTCCAAAGCCTAGAGATTAAAAAAATGTCAAATTTTGGGACGGAAAATCCCATGAAGTAAAATAGGACTCTCACACATACAAGATTAACATGATGACACTTTTTTACAATAAACAACTCAAAAGGCATTTTTTTTTTTATATAAAATTGAAAGATTTTCAAAAAGGTTTTAAAACATTAAAGAATGAGTGTTTGCTCACATTTTTTTTTTTTTTTGAAAAATAAAGAATGTGATGAGATAGTCAAAACTTTCGCTACAATTGGTACCAACAGTTAAGATTGCAGGTAAATCTCTCTTTTTTTAAAAAAAAAATTGAATTTAAGGTAATTCCTAGAGCTTCAAGTGGCACCTCCAATATACTTAAGGATTAACATGATCTGTTCATCTTGATTCAAACAAAGGTTTTGAATTATATCAATCTTCATGTTTCAAGTGTCTCACGAAAAAGACTTGTCCTGTTTCACACATATTTGAAACATTTGATTTTAGGACATTTTCAAAATGCACTCACACTCACAAGAATGTTCAATGCATACAACTGTGATACCATAGGCTTGACCCTTATGTAAATCTCCACTAATGTGAGAATATTTAGAATGAGATCATGTAGGGCTTGTCATTGGCTTGTAACGTAGGCTTAGGGATGGATATGATATTTATTTGGGATAAAAGTGACTTAATTCCTCCTTGAGTGTTACACAGAATTTGTGCTCTTAATTATTGGTACGCCTTTTACGTCAGATCCTCTTCATTGTTCTCCACCTTTCGTCTTCTTTTGAATTCTCATTTTTGACTATTTTCCCTTCTTCTTCTTTTTTCTTCCTTTGTTTCGACTTCTTTTAAATTCTCATTTTTTGAGCTTTTCCATTCTTCTCTTCTTCTTTTTTTTTCTTTGTTTAACTTCTTTTGAATCCTTATTTCTTGGAGCTTTTCTTTTATTTCACTCCTTTCTTATAAATTTTTTCTCCTTTTTGTTGAGTATTTCCTTCCCACCTTTCATTGACCTTGTAAGGTATTTTGTCTTTCTTTATTTCTTTCACCTTTTCTTTCTTCCTTTGTTTCTTTTTCTCTAGAGTCTTTTGTTTTCTTGACTTTGGGAGACTCGATATCTTTGCTTTCAAAAATTTCAAACATGGATCTTCTCTTATAATTTGCACATTCTTGGGCACTCAAAAAGGTTGGGCCAAGAGAGGATAGTGCTTGTAAGCACTTAAAAGGGTAGTGGTTAAGATGTGGTTGTCCAAAGAAAGGTTTCAGGCTCAAAGTGGGAAAACTAGGGATTAATGTAATTTGGTAGGCTTTGAAAGGCACAATCGGGTCAAAAAAGGCCTACAATCCTTTCTCAAACAAAATATTACTCAGCATTTCGCCTCGAAAAACATTCAGGTCAAGTTCTAGATCAACAGTGTAAAGCAATTGAACTTTGATCAAAAGCTCACCACACAATGCACATGAAACATAAGGTTAGTTTTATTCTTATCTTGATTGCATGCAAGAGAATTTTCAAGCATCACAAAAGTACAGATAAGAGGTACCACGAGAATCTATAGTTTACCACAAAGTCAATCTTTTTCATCATATCGAATATATTTACATGCTCTTAACTACATAGGTCCCGACCGAGCTGAAGACATGACTCTTACAGTATGTACAAGTTAAATTTTTTTTTTTTTTAAAAGAATAATTACCGAACCCGAGAAGAGCTGCCTACGTATCTCATTAAGATGAGAATCAGGTGTGCGTAGTTCATTCAGATATGACTGGGAAAATATGCACAAATTATTTTTTATTTTTTATTTTTATTTTATTTTACCCTTTTTTATTTTTTATTTGAAAAAATAATACCGAACCCAAGAAGGGTTGCCTACGTATCTCATTAAAATGAGAATCAGGTACGCGTAGTTCGTGTAGATATGACTTGGAAAATATGCACAAACTATTTTATTTTTTTTATTATTTTTTTATTTTTTTTACTTTTGAAAAGATAAAATCGAACCCAAGAAGGGTTGCCTACGTATCTCATTAAAATGAGAATCAAGTACGCGTAGTTCGTCCAGATATGACTTGGAAATATGCACAAACTATTTTTTTTTTTTTTTTTTTTTACTTTTGAAGAAGATAAAACCGAACCCAAGAAGGGTTGCCTACGTATCTCATTAAAATGAGAATGAAGTACGCGTAGTTCGTCCAGATATGACTTGGAAAATATGCACAAACTATTTTATTTTATTTTTTTACTTTTGGAGAAGATAAAACCGAACCCAAAAAGAGTTGCCTACGTATCTCATTAAAATGAGAATCAGGTACGCGTAGTTCATCCAGATATGACATAATAATTTAAAGATTTAAACAACTCAAAGAAATTTCTAGGTCTAGCGCCACTAAAATTTGTAGTCATGAAGTGTTTTTTGACCCCCATTTTTTCCGCACCAATATGTTTTATAGTCTTTTAATCGTCAATCTTTATACTGTCTTTTGAATGTAACGTGCAAATTTTCACAGTAATTTCTACGTATACTCTTTTTGGATGTTTTCTCGGAACTGTCTCCTCCCAATTTTCACGAGATCCAAACATTGATATGACCGTCCCCGACTGATGTCGGGGACGGTATTCCTACAAAAATATGAGAAATACGTGAGAGCAGGACCATCATGCAAAATAATAATAAAAATAAATTGGTGTCACCTCATAGTCAAATACTCCCCTAATTTATCGTTTTGACTTGATATAATTGAGAAACGCAAGGACTTTAATTTCGCTAATCCTCTTGTCTCTTGCAACTTCGAACAAATAATGATTTCTGAATTCGGACATAAATCAACATTACGCTCTGAAGAAGAACAACTCAAAAGGTAAGAGTGTTAGTTCTTGTTCATAATGGATAATGCAAAATATCACAAATAATGAATTAAAGACGTAAATACTATTTTAATTGAAGACAACCTGAAATATATCACATAGCATACAAATAATGAATACAAGTCTTATACAAATGTGCATCGAGTCTTGTGTCATGCTTAATATAAGATTTTGGCTTCGCTCTACACTAGATGACTAAGAGTGGGCTTTGAATGACTGGGAACCCAAGCGGACAACTTAGGCTGGAACTCACGACAACCATTGGACGCATGACGAACCAATAAATTGCCGATTATTCCGAAAAAGGGTGAGTATAAAAAGTCTGGTTGCGGTTCCGCAAACCGTCCTTTAATATACTATACATACATCAGAAATAATGTCATGATATACAATGAAAATATACAATAACTAATGAATGAATACTGAGTACAATATGCAAATAATCGACAAAATATATAAGATATAATAAATGACACAACAAAAGAATAATATCCTCAATTTGAAAAAAAATAAACACATAATGGTTAGAACCTCTATATATCCCCAGCAGAGTCGCCATTTCTGTTTTATCGAAAAATATTATAAATATATGTGAAGTAAAAAAAAAAATGACTAAGTTTTGAAAAATCAATTAATCTTATGATTTAAGAAAAATCGACTTTCCAAATTGACAGAGTCGCCACTTGATTTTTGATAAAATCAAGAAAAAATTTCAAATTATTTTTCAAAAGATTTAAAACAGATAAAAATCAATTGAAAAGGGTTCGAAGTTCAATGTACATTCCGAGAAGGTGTTAGGCCCTCGGAATGCCCGCTAACTTGCGGTTGACCGGCGATTTGACTAAAATGACTTTTTATTTAATTTTCGAAATTATAACTAAGTAATGAGAAAATTCATCGATTTACTTACTTATTATATAATATGTACTTCTTTGCTATTATATTTATTATTATTACTCACTATTTCAAAGGGAAAATAATTAGAGGAGATGATCTTAGGAAAATAAATTTAAATGTTAACAAAATCTATAAAACAAACTAAATAGTAAAAATAAATATTTATGAATATATAAATGTAGCAAGAAATGGCCATCCTTTGGAAAACTAAAAAAATTCAACCAAAATGTTAGTCAATATAACAATAATAGTCAAATAAATAATAGAGGGAAGAAATATTAAATTTTGGGCCTTGGCCCATATTCCGAATCTGAAACCTGTCTTATTCTAAAATGACCCAAAATGGATCTGGGCCCAATTTCAACAAATACACTGCTGAAAATTGTTAAGGCTTTGGGCCTATTTCTTTTTGAAAAACCAGCGTATACATTTTATGTATATCG
The DNA here is from genome assembly GCA_022817965.1 of Solanum lycopersicoides. Classification (NCBI taxonomy): domain Eukaryota; kingdom Viridiplantae; phylum Streptophyta; class Magnoliopsida; order Solanales; family Solanaceae; genus Solanum; species Solanum lycopersicoides. The sequence continues at coordinate 77,911,673 of CM040623.1, forward strand.
TTGTATACGAGCAGCATTTCAGATGTTTTGCCATGCATCATCCCTGTATATCGATTTTGACCTGTGTTTTTATCAAAAATATGCACACCTGCAATTTCCAAGACTTGTACGACATATATTTCGGCTGTATATCAGTGTATACAACCGGTATACAGCCTTTTCAAAACCTGCAAAAATCAATTTCCAGCAACATTTTTGGTTGTGTTTCGACCTGTACAGCAATTGGAGGGGCTGACCGACTCAAGGAAGATATTTTGTAGCCTTTTGGAAACCTGTGAGTTAATTCCCAGCAGCATATTTGCTGCTTTCAACCTGCATATCATGTTTTTCAGGGGCTAGACGACTCGGAGATGCGAGAGAGATAAGTCCGTCATGGACTCAAAGTGGATCATGCAACAAAAATAATAATAAATTAATTAATACTTGAGATAAGGGAAATAATTAAAACAAAACTTAATTAAAATAGGAATTACTAAGGCACTTCAAAAACCAAATGCAACGAAAACCAACTATTACACCTAAGATTAACAACCAACAAGCTTATGAAATTAAGAGCAACAAATACTTATGTGTGTTAGAATTTAACCAGTTAGAAAAGAGAATTTAAATCATTTATGATAAACTGAAAATATGCCCAGGAAAATAAAAGTGAAGAAGATGATGATACCTTTTTCCGGGCAGCAAACTGGAACTAAAGCTGGCAACGACTTCACCACAAATCCTCGATGAACGGCCTATTGAATGTTGGATTGAAAAATGAATTGAAATGAATTGAATTGAATTCTTGAATCAATGAATTCTTGAATTGTGAATGAAAAAATAATGAATCTTGAATTATGAATTATGAATCCTAAATTCTTCTATTCTTGAATATTTATTTTTTGAATCTTTTTGAATGACTTTTTCTAATGAGAAAGAATAAGAAAAGAGAAGGTATTTATAGGAGATTGTTATGGTAGATTTAGGGGGGAAATGGAATGGATGGGATGAATTTTAATTTCAAAATTCAAATTCAAATTTCTCAATAAAATAATAAAAATAATTTAGGGGGGCAAATGGAATGGGTGGGATGAATTTGAATTTCAAAATTCAAATTCAAATTTCTCAAAAGTGTAGTTGAGAATTAGTGGGTTGGGAAATGTATTGGGCTGCAGTAATTTGGAGGAATGGGCTGGAATTGCATTGGGCTTGGCTGAAAGTAAAAAAAAGATTTCTTGGCTGAAAAAATTGAATTGGGCCTATTTAAAAAATTGGATGGGCTGGAGGGGGTAATTTAAGTTTGGTCGGCCGGAAATATGAAATGGGCTACTGACAATTAAATTGAAGTTTGGCCCAATTTTTTCTCAAAGTTGAGTTAAGTTGGAAGTCTAGGATGGATTAAATTTAAGAAATAGCCAAATTGTGTTAGATTAGTAATTTGGCTAAACCTTAAATAAGACAAATTAATATTAATTAATTAAAGAGCTTCTTAATCTTAACAAAAAAATAAAATAATTATTTAATCGTAAACTTAGTGATTCAAAAATATAACCATGATTTAAACTAATTTAAAAGACTACTCACTAAATTTAAAATGTTTTTGAGATGTTTTTTTTTTTTTTTGAATAATCATAAAATATATTAATTATATACACAATTATGTAATATATATATATATTATCTAAAACTTTAAGAAACGGCAAAGATTATTCAAAATAATGCAAACTTTATATTTTTTTTTTAAATTTACAAAACTAATTATTTTAAATTGTTTGAGAATTTAAGAAGCTCATTAATTAATTTCTACCGGGGAGGGTCAAAATTGGGTGTCAACAGCTGTCCCTCATTTTACTTGGATTGATGCAAGAAATTTGAGGAAAATGAAATTGACCAAGCCAATTTTGACCGACCACGTATTCATCTTTTAAGAAAAGGGATCTGGTACGGACTTAGGAAATTATGACCGAGCCCCGAAAAATGGATTTCCTACATATCTCAGGCTATATGAGAATTCAGGCCACTTGTAGTTCGATACGCTAGATTTAACGCACGATTTCGAAAGAAATCAAAAGTCATCTCGATACCGAGTTATGAAGGAATCGGGCTGCTTGGGAATAAGATTTAAGAGGAAATGTTAGAATACAACCGAGTTTTCAACATCGAGTCCGCCTACATATCCTTAAACCATAGGAATCAGGCTGTTTGTAGTTCGACTCAATCGATTGAAAAGGGAATCTATTATGTTAGATAACCTTTGGTTCTGGACAAGTGACAAAATTAAACGAGCATGAAAAGGCTTGTAACATCTTAGCCATGAATGTGGTGCACTTCACACCCATAATTAAGAACTCACATGGACATAATTTCCAAAGCTCTCGGCGCATTGTCACTTAGATTGGAAACTTGCTTCCGGTAGATCAAAATTTCCGAATGCGAGACCGAAACTGACAAAACCTAAAGAAAAACCCACATGCCTTCTGATAGGGGTGTGGTTTGATTGTGGTGGAAGTCGTCCCTCTGCTCGCGGCCTAAGAGTTTGACACTCCTCTTTGGACTATGTCCCAGTTCGCTGCTAAGAAAAAGTTTCACGTTGTGCTGCATCCTTTTTGATGTCGTCCGCACCTGTGGTTTATTTTTGGAGAATTCATCCTTTCGGATGCTCTCGACAAAGACTGAGATAAAACTCGTCAGCATAAAAACTCAATTAAAAAGGGAGACAGTGTCTTTTACCATGTCGACACTTAATTGTTCTCCTCAACATTTGACGTCAACTCGATCGATTTAACGTAAAGCAAATAGAGCTTATGTCTTATGTATGTAATGCAATCTTCAATGTATTCTTCATTTGATGTTGAAATAAATAAAAATAGATGCAGTGCTGATATTTATCTTGATGTCGTCTTTCATTTTCTTCTTGATGTTTACTTTGTCAAAATAAAATGATACAGTTGATGCCGATGGATGAATATTTTCTTCAGATGCACGATTCCCTTTCTGGCAGTGCATGATTTCTTGCGGGGCATGGGTATCTTCTCGCGATGTATGAATATTAACTCGCGATGCATGATCTTCTGCGGGGAATGAATATATTCCCGTAGTGCATAAATTCCGCAAGGTATGAAATCTTCTTGCGATGCATAAATTTCAGCGAGGTATGAAATCTTCTCGCGATTAACTTGTGATGCATAAATATTAACTCGCGATGCATGAATATTGACTCGCGATGCATGATCTTCCGCGATGCATGATCTTCCGTAATGCATGAATATTGACTCTCGATGCATGATCTTCTGCGGGGCATGAATATCTTCCCGCGATGTATAAATTCCGCAAGGTATAAAATCTTCTTGCGATGTATAAATATCAGCGAGGTATGAAATCTTCTCGCGATGTATATGTGATGCATAAATATTAACTCGCGATGCATGATCTTCCGCAATGCATGAATATTGACTCGCGATGCATGATTTTCCGCAATGCATGAATATTGACTCGCAATGCATGAATTTCCGCTATGCATGAATATTGATTCTCGATGCATGATCTTCTACGGGGCATGAATATCTTCCCACAATGCATACACTCCGCAAGGTATGAAATCTTCTTGCGATGCATAAATTTCAGCGAGGTATGAAATCTTCTCGCGATGTATAATTTTCTGCGAGGCATGAATATCTTCTCGCAATTAACTTGTGATGCATAAATACTAACTCGCGATGCATGATCTTCCGCGATGCATGAATATCTTCCCGCAATGCATGAATATTGACTCTCGATGCATGATCTTCTGCGGGGCATAAATATCTTCCCGCAATGCATAAATTCCGCAAGGTATGAAATCTTCTTGCGATGCATAAATTTCAGCGAGGTATGAAATCTTCTCGCGATGTATAATTTTCTGCGAGGCATGAATATCTTCTCGCAATGCATGAATATCGCAAGGTATGAAATCTTCTTGCGATGTATAAATTTCAGCGAGGTACGAATATCTTCTCGCGGTGTCATCATTGATACCAAACGAAGATGGTGCTTCCATTGAGCAACATAGCGATCTTCTGGGTGTTTTCTAGATAATAACGATAAAATAATTCTTTCAGATAGTGTATTGTCCTGGTCGACAATAAAATAAATGACCCCTCCGGATAGTGTAGTGTCTTGATCGACAATAAACTAAATGAGCCCTCCGGGTAATGTATTGTCTTGATCGACAATAAAATAAATGACCCCTCCGTGTAGCGTATTATCTTGATCGACAATAAAATAAATGACCCCTCCGGGTAGTGTATTGTCTTGATGGGCAACAAAATAAATAACCCCTCCGGATAGTGTATTGTCTCGTTCGACAAAAGTAAATGACCCCTCCGGGTAGTGTACTGTCTTGATCGACAATAAAATAAATGACTCATCCGGGTAGTGTATAATATCATATCTGACATTATGATGCAACTGACGTCCTTTACGGAAATCATAAACTCTTCCTTGAGATTTCGTTTGATTCACCGTCGAATCCAGCTGTACGTTCTAAATTGACTGAAATAAACAAATCATATTTCCAAGACCCTATAAGCAATAAAATAATTCTTGCCTCTACAGGAACATCGTTAATTTGGGAGAGATTTCTCCTCTCTTGACTCCTCCATATTCATTGATCAGAGGAATTTGCTGATTTCTGAGCAATATTATAAGTCTGATTATGCGATGGGAAGTATTCAAAGCCAATCTAGACTTGTCGATAAACCTATGTTTGAAATTTTGAGTCCATCCTCAAAATTTCTGTCTCAGTTAACGGTATCGGCTTATCTTTCAACTATCGCTAAGCAAGTCGTGGAATTTTGAGATCCTCTCAAAAATTCTATCCAGTTGCAAATATCAAAATATCTTCAGTCTTGACTTGTTGAGGATTCAGAGATATCATTGCTTGTTTTTTGCATGGCAAACTCTGGTGATCTTTGCAATAAGCAAGCTAGCTCAATAATTATCCAACTGTAACGAGGTGGATGTCTCGATAATATTCCAACTGTAACGAGGTGGATGGCTCGATAATATTCCAACTGTAACGAGGTGGATGGCTCGATAATATTCCAACTGTAACGAGGTGGATGCTCGATAATATTCCAACTGTAACGAGGTGGATGCTCGATAATATTCCAACTGTAACTAGGTGGATGCTCGATAATATTCCAACTATAACGAGGTGGATGCTCGATAATATTCCAACTGTAACGAGGTGGATGCTCGATAATATTCTAATATAATTCAAGAATAGGAACCTGAAATGGAAAAATAAATATATGAACCACTTATGGGGTGGATCGCCCAACAAAACTATATGCAAAGTCTTTGATTGGCCAATCAAAGCACATAATCCACTTATGGGGTGGATACCCAACAAATTATAATTTTGACTCTGACAATTGCTACGCGACGAACATACTAAATTGACGCATATGCACGTCGAGACTACGATTCTCTCTTCAAAAGACAGAATTATCGAGGCGAATGACTTAATTCATTCACATGAAGATTAAAGACACTTTTGCCTTCCATGACAAACTCAACAAATTTAAGTTTGTTGTTGACGTTTCCAAAACTTGTAACAATTCAATAACTTTGACTATCAAGGAAATATTGCGGTCACCAACATCTTTGTGATGTGATGAACTCGTTGATTTCTTGCAACACTTCTAAGATAGTGTTACTTTTAATCATCTGCAGATCTGATGCCATTTTCATATATAGTTGACTTTATCAATACTATCACCTGCAAAGCTCGACACCAAACATTAGTATCGATGATGAAGTAAAGAATAAAAGTAAAGTTGAGGAACTAGATTGAGTCATTTGGCTTATCGAGATTAGGCTATAATGAGCCCAACTGTAACTTTGATCATGACTCGCCACTAGCGACCCTCTCACACATTGTTTCTTAAAACTTTGAAATAATATGTCAGCGTTTGTCTTCAACATTCCTGCAAAATAAGATTAAAAAAAATTGTTTAAAAATCTCTTGAGGCAACATAATGAATAGAGATAAAATGAGATGGAAGGTTTTCTAAGTCTTGTTGATGAGGCCACGATGGGTGCAAATGACGCTTTTTGACACTCTTGATGTCTTTATATAGCCATTTTTGTGACTTCGAAGTTCCTGCATCCAAAGAAAAATTCTTAGTTTGAAAGACTGATTTGTGTTGATCTTGTCTCCACGCTCCTTCATGCGGTTGGCTTACACGGTCGCCCATCCTTTGTAAGACAGTCTTGATCTGTCTCAGTCTGAAATATATTTAACTCTAGTAACTTGCTTTATTAATTCTGAGGTTGCTCATTCTGGAATTTTGAGGCCCCTCCTCAAAACTATGTCCCAGTTTGCCTCGATAGTATAAGACTTTTAACAACGGACATTGTTGTGTGGAATTCTTGAGATCATCTCAAAAATTTGTCCCAGTTGCACATTTCAACATGATTCTCCATAAAATATCATCTTGGAATTTTGAGATTCACCCAAAAATCTACCAGTTGCATTTTGGTATTTCAGTGTTGACTTGTTGAAGAAGTCCATCTTCAAATGAATTTTTGAGATCCTCTCAAAAATTCTTTCCCAGTTTTCATTATAAAGTGAAAAATGGAAATCTTACTGGGTATATGACCGAGCCATTGTGGCGCCTACGTATCCCGTTGGAGCAGGAATCAGGTCAAACATAGTTCCCCCCTCAAAGGTTAACCGAAAACAAGCTGGTATTCTCAGTCATTTTTCTTCTTTCTTTCAATAAATTTTGATTGGGGAAAGTAATCTTTGAAAACTTTGAATGTTCAACCACTAATCAACACAAATCAGTTTTGAGTACCTGACAAAGAAAAATAACTCAAACAACAAATGTGTTAGTTTGTGTAGGTAGTAGGTAATACAAGATATCACACACAAAGCTGTAAGCACACAAAAGTCGCTTCATTTGAAGAAAGACTAGCCCACATATATAAAAAAAATGATTTGATAGACAGAAATTTGTCTCTCTGATTTTTAGCTTTGTGAGTCAAAAGGTCGACTTGAGACGGGGCAAAGTCGATTGATTCTTTTGATTTTTTTGACTGAGATGTAACTCTAATTCTTTGTAAGAGTTGAAAATATAAAATTTCTCAGAATGGGGACCGAACCTTGAAAGGCTGCCTACGTATCTCACAAAAGAGAATTCAGGTCCTACGTAGTTCGATCTACTTGAACCTCTTTTTTTTTTTTTTTTTTTTTTGAAATGCTGAATCTTTTTTCTTATGTGCGAGAGTAATTTTTTGAAAGATAAAGTTCGAATTTCATTGGGAAACTAAAGACTCAAAGAGTATTTGGACGCACTTTTGATAGTGACTTGATATTTATGCTTAAGGAGTTCTAGAAAATATTTTTCAAGAATCAGTAGGCTAGAACATATCCAAATGAAGCAACATAATCAAACAAACAATTATAATGCATAAACAGTTATTGCGTGTTCTAAACAACTATGTGACCCTTTTATGCCAAGGGTAGGCCTAACGATTTGAAGGGTGTATATGTCATTTGAAACAGTCCATTGTCCCAAAACCCAAATTTATACAAATTTATGAATAAAACTTAAATGGGGATACATAATTGGGGAAAACGGGATACAAAATAATCAGTCCCACGCAGGGATTCAATCCTATACTATGCTTCCATGACAGTACATTCGCTCCTGAACTTCTTGTCATCTGCGGGCGTCAATGTCTCTGGATGAACTAGTAGCTTGTGAAACTATTTCTTCTACTAAAATTAACTATAATCTACTATTTACCCCATGGGACACTGATTTTTCAAACAACGTATACATCCTTCAAATTTAAACACATAAGTATGAACGTCCGTTTAGGTCGTAAACCATTTTGGACTCAAGGTGGTCTTTCTAATGGGCCCAACACGCCTTGGGTGTTGGGTCATCTTAGTTCAAATGCTCCTAAATTCGGGATTTTGGCTCGGCTCTACGCTAGTTTACTAAGAGTGGCTTTTGAAGGGACCGGGAACCCAAACGGACAATTTGGGCTGGAATTCGCGACAACCATTGGACGCATGACGAACCAATAAATTGTCGCTAATTCTGAAAAAGGGTGAGTATAAAAAAGTCCGGCTGCGGTTCCGCAAACCGTTCTTTAATATACTATACAATATATATCAGAAATATGTCATGATATGCAATGCCAGTTTATAATTTAAACAAATTAATCACATGTAAGCAATTTAATAATACAATTAGTTCAAATAGTCAAATCATTTTGGTTAGAACTTAATTATTCCCCAGCAGAGTCGCCATTCTGTTAATATCCCCACTCTATCCAAATAGGGCGAAACGTCGCGGCAACTCGAAAATAATATATTGATTCAATTTTAAAAGAGTTTTAAAAATAAACGAGTTTTTTAAAAAAAAAAAAAGAGTCGCCACCTAATTTTAGGAAAAAAAAATTAGAAAACCATTAAGTGATCTACGAAACCAATTTAATTCTAGGTAAGGGGTTCAAGTTATTTCGAAGGGAAGGGATTAGGCATCTTTCGAAATCCACAAATGTGGTTCCCGACTGAGTTCATTGTCTTTCAAATTGAGGAAAAAATTAAATAATGTACAAATATAATAAACATGCAATATACACCAATAATAAAATATAAAAAAATAAAAGAAACGACCTAGAGTTTGCCAACGTAATATAAAATATTAAATAAAGAGTATAATTCAAACTTAATTCGAACAACTTCAATGGAAAGCAACTCTGGGGTACCTGTAAACACACTTAGTAAAAGTATTAGTAATAAATAAATATGAATAAAATTGAATAACTCAAATAATAACTTAAAAATAAAAACCCGTCTTATTAACATTGGAGGCCTTGGAAATCGACGGTAATTTCTTCATTGGCCAATTTTAACAAAATAAATAAATGAAATTAACTAAACTTCCGTCTTTTAAAATGTGCAGGCCTCCAAAATCGACGGAGAGATTTTATCATTGGCCAATTTAATTTGTTTCTTAGCAATTAAATAAAATTAACAAGTAACCAAATATCTCTAAAACAATCCACGACAAAAACTACAACTTAGAAATAATAACAATTATTGAAGGTAATAAACTTATAATGTGACATTTCATGTCAGACCCCTCAAAAGAATTCAAATAGTTGATCAAATTAAGATGAACAGTAAAGACAACTAACATTATTGACAATGACAAATTGAATATATAAAAAACGCTAGAAGAAACAAATAAAATAAGCAAATATATTTTGACCATCAAACTAATCAACAAAGGAATATAATGTCATTAAATTTACAGCTCAATAATAATAATGGTAATATATTAAAATAATAAAAGTGAATCGACCTTGTAACAACAAAACAGATGGACATCATCATTAACTAAAATTGCTTTAAAATGAACAACATTATTATTCACTGCAAGGAATAAATAATAAAATAAATAATTAATAATAATAACTAAGCATATTCACCAACTAAATATATCCGGATCAATTGAAGACAATAACAATAAATGAAAAAAAATGGAATAATTCTAAACAATAACAAGCATTAAAACTTGAACTGAAAATTTCCGTCTTTTAATATTACGTAGGCCTCCAAAAACGACGGAGAGCTTTGTCATTGACCATTTTCAACATATTAACAAATAAGTTATATGAACTTAAACTAAAAATTTCCGTCTTTTAATATTAGGTAGGCCTCCAAAACCGACGGAGAGATTTTATCATTGGCCATCAGAATTAATACTAATAACAATAACACCAAAAATAATAAAATGGCCAAAACAAACTCTTAAATGGGAAAGCTCCATAATAATATTAATGGTTAAAATAAAAATAAAACATCATGTGTCATCACAAGATCAAATATTGAGTTTTCTGGAAATATTTCAAACACTTGCAAACAAAAAGAACAAAAAACATAAAGATAAGCTAAAATATACGAGTGATGAAAATGAAATAAGAAAATTTAAATAACAACTAAATAAATAACTAATAACCACCATAATGAAAAGGAAAGAAAAATTGCACACCATCCATGTAAAATAATATAGAAATATCCAAATTAATATTCACAAGTCAAATAAAAAGTGATGAAGGGACCTCAAATTAAAAATCAAAATTGAACAGCCCCACACATTTATATAAAAACAAAAACTAATAATAATGTATGCTAAAAGTAACACTCAACTTGGTCCAATCAAAACATCAACAGTAAAATATTTGTCAATAATCACATCAAATAACTTAATAAATAAAGTCTAATAAATTCATACCGACATACGTACAAATTTGAAAAGGAAAAAGGTTACCTTAGAGGAGCATTAAATCTGGTTGTTTTCAGTATGTTGCCATGGTTTCCGGTTGGAACAAGGCTGTGTTGCGAGATCTTTGATGGAGTTTTGGAGACTTTCAGCTTGTCTGAGCTTCGCCGGAGTTCGAATCACGCCGGAGAAAGAACGGAACAGCAGCAGGCATAACTTTGGCTTGCCGGAATACCTACAAAAATAGTAAAAGAAACGTGAAGGGGGAAAGGAAGGACCCTGACGCTGATGTTGCTTCATTGGGGCTGCAAGAAAAATGGTTATAGGTTGTCTGTCGGTGGTTCAATGGTGATTTCCGGTGGATTTTTCTTAGTATGGTGGCTGTTTGGAAATGAGAACTTGTGGGTTTTTTTGGTGGCTGGAGGCGTGAAGCAAAGAGGAGAAGGAGAGAGATGAACAGTGGAGTCTCCTTTTCTATATCAGATGCGGCCAGCCCCAAGAGATGATGAAAAGAGAGCTTTTTATAGAGGAAATTTAGGGCTGGGAATTACTGGGAATGTGCTGAATTAATATTGGGGTTGGAAAATGGGGAAAGGGAAATTGGGAGGAGTGGGCTGGTGACAATAAAAAAAGGAGTGAGCTGCTGACAATAAATAAAAAAAAAGAGGCCCAAATTTGGTTAGTCCAAACAACTTAAAATATAATAAATGAATCACTATGAATTAATCACATAAGCTTCTTAACTTTAACGAGATAAAATGATCGACGATATTATAAAATATAATTCAAAAAAGATAAACGAAAATATAACTAAACTAATTAGACCTAGCATTTAATAGGAACCAAACTTTTGAGATGATTTCCTAATTTTTATAAAATAGGCTAATCATGTACATAATTATATATATATATATATATATATATATATATATATATATATTTGAAATTAAGTTACTATAATTTAAAATATTTTAGCTTTATAAATTTTAATTATTTTAAATAGTTTGGAATTAGGAAGCTCGTCGATCAATTTATCGGGGAGGGACAAAATTGGGTGTCAACAATTATAACCCACCAACAGAGATTTAAAAGAATTGAACATAAACAAATTATAAACTTTTAACTATGAATATGAAAATACCCATTAATATAAACAAGTGAACATCAAAAACAACAAACCAAAGAGATACATAGAGCAAGAATAAAATTACTTAATGTTAAACAACCCACAAATTTATAAAAATGAAAACATAGATCTATTCTAATCAACATTAAGAACAAAATTAAAGGATACGATTTGAGTTCTCACCATTGTTGGGCATTGTAGAGTTGTTGTTGTAGTGTGGTTGTTGTTCACCGGAGTTTGCGGTGTGTTGGGCTTCGTTGGTCACTGAAAGTAGCATCGCAGCAGTTAGAAGGAGCTGGTTATAGTTCGTTGTTCACCGATTCATCGAGCCTGAAGCTCATCGCGGCGGAGATCTGGTGGTACTGATCTTGTTTGCTGGAACTTAGCTTTGTTGAGTTAATGGTGAAGACACCTGTGAATACACACAAAAAATTGAAAAGGGAAAAGGGAAGGGACTGGCTGCGTTGTTTAGCTCCGGTTCATTGGAGCTTTAAGATCCTCGCCGGAGCTGCTGCTGGAAAACAGGAAAACGAAAGGGGTTTTGGATCTGGTTTTCTGATGGATTTTGGTGGCTTTCTGATGGGTCTTGGTCGTGGCGCTCCGACCTGGAGCTGGTGGTTGGAGCAATGGTGGTTTCGGGTGGCTGTTCGGAGCTTTTGGTTGAGGTTCGAAGGCTGGTTGTTTGCCAGCCAAATCTCTGCCGTGCAGGAGAGAAGGAAAATGGAAGGTTGGGTGGCGGCTGCCTTTGTGCCAAAAAATGAGAAATTGTTAGGGTTTTTTCTATTTACAAATTGTTCCTCCCAATGTAAAAAAACATAATCATTCACCACTATCTTATTTCTTGACCTAGTTAAACTTGAAAAGAAAAAAAATTATGTAATGGACTCAAATTTTGTGGGCTTGGAATTGTGGCCCAAAATTATCGATCAACTGCTTATGCAAATTTTATTTGTATTTGAATAAATTTCTAAATTGTGCTAAATATCAACATAAATATTAACAAAGGTAACAAATAAAATGATTATTAAAAAATATAATGAACGTAAGTAATGACATGTAAAAATGCAATTTTAAATTTAACTGATAAAAATTCCTAAATTTCTTATAAATAAAGATAGTTATCGATAAATAATATGGTACTAAAGTTCTGGATTCGATCGTCAAACAATATATCAGCTATATATATCACACAACTATTAGAAACTTTGATATTTTATTTCCATTAAGCAATAGTAATCAATATATTTTTATTTGTTTGGGTACTTTTTTCCTAATTACTTTAAATGTAGTACAATAGTCCACGTCCTAATTTGATTTTTACTCTATGCTTTCCTCATTATTTGGGTATTGAGTTGCTTTCGCTACATAGGTTGCTAATACCGTGTTCTACTATTAATTAATAGATAGGGATTAAAATTTAGTTAGTTCTTAGAACATTTTACTTCAAAATCAATTTACTGATTAGTTAAAATTTTAGGTTCAAAATAATTTAACATCAATGCATACTGCACTGTGGTTGGGCTTTTTTTTCCCCAGTTTTCTGCAAGATAAAGATTTTATTATATAGTGCATTTTTAGCTAGACAAATATTGATTTTGTGTGTCAAAGTTTTTGCTCTATAACAGGTTGTCTTAGTTGTTTTGAAAATTCTCTTTTCTTGTCCAAAAGAAGATGTTATAGCACCTATAGTGTGTCTGTTGGTATATCACTGAAGTACAAAACAACAAACTTATATAGAATACTTGGTATGCACCGGTGGATATGCTTCTGCTACGTAAGAAGAATTCATTATGAAAGATAAGCATGTTAGTTTTAAAGTAGACAAGAACTTGATTTTGCTTATTATGATTAAGCTTTTTGTATCCGATGATATTTTGTCTCAACATATTTCATTTTGTTCATATGATAATCTTAATTCCGTGCAACAAAACAAGCTGAATGGGGCACTTTGATAGCATCTAGATTCTTGTTCATTGTCAAAACTAGAGTGCAATATAAGCTTCACTTAAGTTGAATATTCAGGAGTCCGTCAACATCTGAATTTCTAGCATTTTCTATATGAACTTGCAAAAAAAGATTTATGAAATTTACAGTGATACGTGTTTTGAAAAAGCAATTATGACTTGTTATTAGTGTAATAATATTGACGTGCATAGGTAAGTTCTCTCTCCATTTCTCTCTCTCTCTCATTTTAGCATGAAAAGGTGGACAATCGGTTAGGAAAGCTGAAAGTCATGGTTCTATGATCCATACTTGCTCCATCACTTACGTCCTTTGTAAACCACTAACATTGTCCCAATACCAAACCCCTCTTTTTTGGTTGACTTGACATTTCTAATAGAGAAATTGATCTTTTTACCTCTGGAAGGAAATTACTAGTTAGATTATCAATTTTGCTTTCCTTTTTTTAATCTGTTTTCTATGTTGTGGGATTAAATTCTCATATATATTGTATGTATCTTTTATGCATGTATAGTCTCCTTCCTCTGTTAAAAAAAATCTGTTATTCCCTCCCTTCCAATATTGCATGTTGGGGTATTATGTTGATACAATAGTGGATTGGAGTTGTGCAGAATGTCATATTGGCAAAGGGATAATATTTCTTCATCATATGGACTAGAAAATGTGCATTTTGAGGGACCAAGTTTCATGCCTCTAAAAAGATTTGTCAGAGTACTGTGCAACCAATGAAACATAGTAAGTCCTGGTAGACATCGTATTAACTGAGAAAAGGAGGTACAGACCGAGAAAATGAGATATCTACCTGTTAAAGAATCACTTGGTATATCATCAAATATCAAGAAATATGGATCTCCTCTGATAAATATTGTCTCCTCAAGAGTTGTGTCAAACCCATGACAACTATGACTCGAGGGATTTTTAGCAAGCCTAGAGATCAAATTTGAAACTCTTTTCTTGAGAAGAGCACGGTTCGGTGGCCTTTGGAATTAACAGGATATACAAAATCTCACAATCTTCAAATTGCCAAAAACACTAAACAAAGCAAAAATACAGTACAATTATCTAAAGGTTAAGTGATCACCACCATCTTTTGTATCCATTACTTGATTTGATTTTTCCTCTTCTTATTCCTTTATTCTTCATAAATTTCATTTTATAGCATATACCGCAAATATGTTTTTTAGATGTTGAGATATCTAGCGTTGATATTATCTTTCAAAATGATTTTCGTTACATCATCAATATGTGTAAAGCTTTCGTGGCAAAATTTACTTACTTTACTTCTATCCAATTGGTGTAGCCTATTTTTTTTGGTCTGGGTGATTCTACCGGTATGGAGCATAGAAGTCTCAATTATGTGAATGAGAGTCAAATAATGAATTCATCTATGACACACCCCTGTGATCCTATTCTAATTCCTTCATGGAAGTAAGTACCCTCATTGTGTACAATTATTACAAATTTCAATCCAGCTCATGTCTGTTTTTGGATGGTCCATCTTTGCTAGTTTTCAGCGGAAACATATATAATACATTTTTTCAACAACATAATGTTGGTCCCATGAAGAGATGGTCTTGTGGTTAAGTCATAAGTGTAACAACTTGGATATTCTAGGTTTGAATCCCAACTTTCTAATGATTTCAAAATTTAACTATAGCTTTGTTTCCTCTACGCTATTCTTCTCCTCTGTTTTCCTGTTCTATTTTTCTTTTATTTTCCTAAATAAATTCCTTAAACAAGAAATTTTTGAAATAATTTTTAAAGAGCATAATTTAAAGGCGGGAAAATCAATATATTTTGATTTCTTTTCCATTAATAATAATAAATTGATTTAGAAAAAAGTAACTTTTAATCAAATTAAAGAGCATAACTTTAGGGAGGGAAAATAGTCAGCATAATAATAAATAGGTAGTAATAGTAGTTTTCTTATACAAATCAATGATATTTTTCTTTTATTTTCTTCTTCTTTATTCATATTCATCTTAATTGTGTTCGTTATCATGTCTTTTCATGGAACATGTTTATTATAGAACGATAATAGAAACTTATGCGTATTTTTAATAGTTTTTAAAACTTGTGGGTATAAATTATACTTCTTTAAAAAGTTAAATATTTCTCCAAAAATCTATGGTCATGCTGATATACGTATATTTTTCTATGTCTTAATTTTAGCATTAATTACTTATTTTCCAAACCTAATATTCCCAGTTTTCCTTATCAAGTGAATTTGTGAGGCAGTGCACACTAATTTAAAAAAAACATTTCAGGACATAATTTACACCATATTTCCCCTATTGTCCTTTGTATAATAAAAAAATATATATAACTTTGTGTATAGTGCAATTTATCTCTAGAAAAATATTAAACATAAAGAGCAAATATGGTAGGAAAAATCAAACATCCATCTTGAAGTTTGTAAATTGCATATATGGAAAAAAAAATTAAACATCCCTTTTGAACTTTGACCAAATGAAAAAGCCTCAAAAATTCAATTACTATGAAATAGAGGGAGTACTAAATATTAATTAATTGGAATATATAGCGTAGTAAATAGTCATGTCTATATTATCCAAATTCAAATCTAACAAATAAAAGTTGGCGGAGAAAAAAAAGTAGCAAAACATTTGTGTGTTGTGTGTTGAGAAAAAAATTCAGACCTTATTTTTTTAATTTATCTGTGTGCCGCCTTGGAGCTCAAATGGAACCAAACAACATTCATCAGGCACACATGGTAAAATTCTACTCTTTTTATGTTATTATTTCTTTGTTTGTCTCTATTTTTAATGTCTATGTGATTCTGCACTTGTTTTTTTTTCATGGCAAAGGCATAATCCTTTTGGAATGATGATTAGCATTTGGATTAAGTTTTTTTTCTCTTTAGTTTTATGAGAAATATATAAGGAAAAAGTTGTAAATGTGGAGTATTTAAGTTAACTACTAGTAATTTTTTGAAAGATGTGTTTCATTTAAATCTACTTTAATTTATTGCAGAATATTTTGGATTTCTGATTCTAGTTTGAGTTTTAATTATAGGATATCTAGCAAAAATATGTTACAAAAAGTAATAATTGTTATTTCATCGATCTGATTTGTTGCAAAATATCCTTATTGTTCAAGGATAGAAAAGTTTGATACTTATTATGCATGATGCATAAATAGATGTATAAAGTAATCTGGATTAATACTCTATTAAATATCTTGATAGACAAAGTTCAATATTTAGATTATGAAAAAAAGTATTCAACTCTTAAAATAAAGATAATATGGAAACTCCAAATCATTAGCCCCGCTCTTTCCTTTCCTCTCTCAAGTGTTCAATGGAGACGTGACAGCAGCCATGGCTGCATCCTGTGGGAGAGATTTGCGTCAAACAGTGATTATCAAATTGCATATGGAAAACCAGTGCTATTACAGTTACAAAACCTTTTACCAAAGAAATTTGATGTTAAAGGAAACTGCAATATTGGACAACTTCATTTTCGTCACCAGTTGATCAGGTTTGATTTATATGAGGACTATGTACATGTTTTGTCAACTTCTTATGGTTATTTTATGTTAGACGGCGAATGGTATGGATTTCATTGCAAGAGTTACCTACAGATCTCTCCAGGCCAAGTATGATAGGGTTAAGATAATTCTAGACCTACTAGACAAGCATCCAAATCATGTAAGACACTTTTTAAGAAAAATCGGGTAAAATTATGGAACATTATCAAAGAATTGCTATGACAATCTTCTGTATTGTACTCATTGTAAACACCAAGGACATGAGGAAAATGAATGTCGTTTGTTAGTAGGGAAGGTATTGTCTCAAGATGATCATTTAGCCGACGAAGCTGGGCGAGATGTTGTGCTTATGCAACCTGATTTTGAGGCTAACAGTATGGAAAGATCAAAGGAGATGCATGATTTTTTAACTCTAAGAGAGTTGTGAGAAAAGATATGGAAAAATCAGTTGGCATCGAAATGTGGGGCAACAATTGTCTGGGAATCATAGTTCTTTGGCTATTGTTGCGGATGATGTAGTTAACGGAGTCTCAAATTTGCATGGTACATTTCCTAGCGAGTTTGGGACTGATATTTAATAGATTCAACTCCTAAATCAACTCGGATTGGCGAGGAGTCAGTAAAAAAGGTTACAGACCATCATATAACCCCTGAAGCTCAATTTTGTTGAAAGAACAATTCTGCTTAGACCATTAAGAATGGTTTGGATCCTGGAAACCAAAGGGAATGACAAAGATTTGGTGAAAGTTATGTCATCATTTTCTCAAGCTAATCTCACAAATAATTTGACTATTTCGATCTGAGTGTTGGAGTTAACTTATTATGTACTAGTTGTAGTAGAACTCTATTTATTATTTATTCTTTTACTAATTGTTAATGTTGTAAATTCCCTTATAAATACATGAATACAGAATGAGCAAGGCTAACGGTTTCACCTTCACTTTATCTTTTTGGTATCAAGAGCCCTAAACGATCTTTTCCATGGGTCTCAAAGTTCCTGGTCTCAAACCACCCCCTCTGCTCAACGTCCTCCTTGAATCAATCTTCTCTTGGCCTTCCAACTCCCCCTCCGACAATATCCAATATCAAAGGTTTTGTTCCTATAGAATTGACATACGTCAACTACCTTACCTGGAAGAAAGTTTTTCTCACTGTCCTTAAAAGTCACAACCTTCTTGCCTTAGTCGATGGAACTGTACCATGCCACCAACCGAGCATGCTGATTTCAGGCTATGGATTCAATGTGATACTATTGCATTAAGTTGGATTAATGCAACCCTTTCTTCCGCTGTTCTTGACACACTTTTGAACTATGCTTGTGAGACATCTAAATAAGCTTGGGACACCTTAGCCTCCCTATATTTAGATCAAGTATCTTCCTCTGTCATTCACCTCAAGTCCAAATTCCAGAATTTTAAAAAAGGTTCCCTTTCCATGGAATATTATCTTCAACAACTTCACTCGGTTGCCTGCTCTCTTAGGGCAATCGGTAAATCTGTAATCCATAGAGTGTCTTACAAACTCGATGATGGTCATAAAATACCTACCTAGCTCTCTCTTGTTCTTATTTCTTCATGCTTGTTAATTGGTAGAGCTTCATAACCGTATCAGAATTGGTAAAGTAATTAAAGTCTAGCTCCATGTCTTGTACTTATCCATATTGAGGATTTTTTATGCTAATAAAAGGCCATATATATATATATATATATATGGAACATCAGAGTAGTAGTGAATATCTACACTGATAGAAAGTTTCACCAACATTGATTAGCAGTTGCCATGATAAATACTCAAAGTTGTTAACTTAAATAGGTTTAAATTCACTACCTTCATGTCTAGTGACTTTTTACTTTCTAAATATAGATTCTTTGTCATCACAAAGGTACTATAGCATAATAAAGAAAAAATAATATTTTTATTATGTGTAAATAAAATACATGTTCTAGTAACATAACAGAAGACTTGGCATAATTGGTAAAGTTGCTACCACGTGACGAGGAGGTCACAGGTTCGAGCGGTGGAAAAAATCTTTTATAGAAATGTAGAGTAAGATTGCATACATCTATAAAACACTGGAGAGAGATGTTGGGTACATAAGTAAAAGGGTCTTACACCAAAGCGACACGTTTCAAAGCTGTGCAGGCTTAGGCCCAAAGTGGACAATATCACTAGCGGAATGAGCCATTATAGATGGTATAGAGCTACTATTGTATCAACCTTGTCGAAATGGGTTAGACCTTAAGTTTAACTAAGCTTAGGTAAATCCTGGTAAGACAGGAAAAAATCAGTGAAGATGTTGGTTATATAAGTGAGCAAGACTTACACCATAGTGACGCATTTAAAATTCGTGCCAGCCTAGGACTAAAGCGAACAATATCACTAACGGTCTAAGTTGTTTTATATAACATATGCCCCTCACAACACTTCCAGTTTCATCCTTGTGTCTCATTCTTTTCTAACAAACACTTCATAATCTTACCCGGTGGGTGGTGTCATCACTCAAGCCTTGAAACTCCTGTTCATCACTTACTCATTCGACACGTATGGAAGTCAACATGAATTGGAACTTATTACTTTTAAGTTCAATTGTACGATCAAGGGTAGAGTAAAACATGTAACTTCTTTAATGTTTGTGTAGCCTCTTAATTATATAAGTGTTCGTCGACAAACCCTAGTTCTCGAATACCACTTGTGAACATTGAGTAATTCCTTAAGTGAAAAGTTAACAAAAAGATTGATAACGCAATAAAAAACATTGGTTTGTACCTTGACAAAAGAGAAGTGATTACATGTGAAATAGTACTCACATGATGAGCCGAACCCAAATATACGAGAATGTAAGTTGTACTAGCACCAACTTATTGCTATACTAATGTACAAAACAACAAACAAATTTCTTGTCATGTATTTACAATGGCAGCAAGAAAATCTGTATTGTACTTTTACTATTCTTTACCTCCTTAAAGTGCTTCTTTGATTTAGGAGGAATACTGGAGGTATTTCCGTCATAATACTTGGAATGCGGTACATATGAGTTGCTGCAAAAGGAGGGATTTTTTACATATATAAGCATCTAAGCTAAATAAAGATGAAAACATGATTTTTCTGATTATGATTTACCTTTGTGTAACTGTTGATTTTTTGTTTCCTCATTCTTCATTTTGTTCATATGGTAATGTTGATTTTGTCGTTTCCTCATTCTTCATTTGTTCATATGGTAATGTTTATTTTGAATTTCTTGTCTTTTCTTATGAACTTGCAGGAAAAACTTTGTAAAATTTGTGGTGATATAGGTTCTCAAGAAGCAATCATTACTGCTATAAGTGTAAAAATGTTGACGTGCACCAGTAAGTTCTCTCTCGATTTTTAGCATGAAAAGGCAGTCAGTCGAGCTGATAGTCATGATTTCTTATCCGTACTTGCTGCATAGACCTTGTGCCATATCTATATGTTCATTGTAAACCTCAAACATTGTCCCAATCCCAAATCCATTCTTTTTTTATTGACTTGCCATTTCTAATGGAAAAGTTGATCTTTTCACACAAGGGGTTGCTCCTCTTGAAGCAAATTGCGAGTTAGATTATCAGCTTTTGCTCCCCTTTTTTTGAAACTTAAATAGGGATGAAAAGTTGAATAGAACTAAAAGCCTAAATGGAAGTGATATTACGTATTAGGGAGAGTAAGGAGCTCTTTGAGTTGTCTAATCTTTCTGGCGTTCGGATCCTAATAGTATTGGGTTCCACCTAAAGGATACATTGATTCTTTCATTAGAATGTTCTGGCATTTAATTCTATTAAGTATTTGGTTCTCTTCTTATTTTAAAAATTATGCTTTTCTCTTCCTTTCAGATTTTGCGTGTCGGGTTATTATGTTGATGCACCAGTGGATTGGTGTTGTGAAAAATGTGATAGTGACAAATGTATAATATCTTTATCACATGGACTAGAAAATGTGCAATCCGAGGGATCATCTGCAAAGATTTGTCTGAGTAGTGTGCAACCAAATAAGTTTCCTCGTGGGAGTAGGAATCGTATTAACTGGGAAAAGGAGGTAAAGACTGGGAAAGCCAGATATCTGCCTGTTGAAGACGCACTTGGTCTGCGATCAGGCATGGAGAAATATGAATCACCATTGGTAACTACTGTGTCCTCAAGAGTGGTGTCAACCGAATCCATGGCGATCGTGACTCAAGATCATTTTAGCAATCCTAGAGTTCAAATTCCAAATTCTTTTCCTGAGAAGAGCGCAATGCAATTATATAAAGGTTGAGTGTTCACCAACATTTTTTGAATTCATTAATTGGTTTAATTTGTCCTCTTTTTATACCTCTAATCTTCAGAAATTTCATTTTCTATCATTTACTTTTTACTTCCATCCAATTGATGTAGCTTATTTTTTAGGTCCGGCTGGCTCTACTATTATGGAGCATAGGAGTCCCAATGTTGTGAATGAGAATCGAATGATGAATTCATCTATGACACACCCTTGTGATCCTGCTTTAGTTCCTTCCTGGAAGTAAGTACCCTTCATGAATGCACATTAATTTCTAATATAGTTTAACACAGGGTAAATTGAGCTCCAAAAAGTTCAAATTCAGCAAGTTAGTCATTTGCATATTTCTCCCGTGTGGAATGGAATGGTTGCCCAGAAAACTATTTGGGGTGCAAGCAAGCTCTAGGAACGCCATTAGTATAATAACTAAAAAAATGAATAGTATATGTATAATATATGCCTAACTATGGGAAAGAGTTCTACATACTATATATTTTTGTGCCCTTGAAACTCGAATACGCCTTTTGTTATGCGTCGAAAAACAGAGAAGTTTCCCTTTGATTATTCTACGTACTATATATATATAAGAGAGAGAGAGAGATCTTTTTTTACTTGAAGAATTGGAACAACTCAACAGGAATACAGGTTCACTTCCCTATAATAATTAGTCTTTCTCTTCTTTGCATTTTAGGGGAAATTTTGACATCTTAGGTGCGCTGGAACTTGCACCTGGTTATATCAAGGCTCATTCTCCTTGCAGAGTTAGACGAAAGGTTTATGAGTTCTCAGGACTATTGCCTGATACTCTTAAACTTGAATTAGTTCCCCGTGGGGATGTCTGGACAAGTCTTTTCAACGGTTATTTTCCGGATAAAGAAGACATAGGACTCTATTTCTTCGCAAGTGATAGAGAGAGGTCAGCTTCTACCCTATATATCTACCCCGAAAAGGGATCAGGGGTGCAAAGTAGAAGTGCGCCCTTGCCCGGGATTATTTTTACTATTTGAATTTCCCATTATCTGTAGGTCTGAGAGATATATCGCCCTGGTGGAGTTCATGCATAGCAAGGATTTGGTGTTGCGAACTCTTATCAATGATGTTGAGTTGATTATACTGACATCCACAGCCCTATGCAGTGATTCTCAAAGTACATTTATAATATCTACGTTATTTTCTCATTTTCTTATTCCCTTTCATGAAATTTTAGGTAATATATATATTCAATTATGCTCTGTAGAAGATTAATTTTCCTGTCTATCCAGAAGATTATTCCTTTTAAGTTAGCAATACTTGTTTGGTTTCGTTTGAATATAAATGGTTTAGTGCGGTAAGTCATCAGGCGAAGCTGTAGAAGTACTGATTGTACAATCTGGGGCTGAATTTATCTGTAGTTTGTGTGCCTTGAATTTAAGTTCAAATTTCTGTGGATGTTCTTGCAGGATGGAACAGTGAGCACTTCCTGTGGGGATTATTTTACCGCATGGGATGTGCTGAAGGAGGCAGCAACAAAGTGGTGGACATGGAGATAGACATGATAGCTGGAGAAGATGTAGGAACGCTGGACATTGTGCTCCACTCATGGTTGTAGATCTGTTCCCAACGAGTTTTCTTCATTCAGTTCAGTCTGTTTTAGTCCAGCTACTTAATTCTGTCTATCTTGATGCTTGCATCGTCTATGTGACTCGTATCTTTTGGTTCTATCATCCGACTCTACTGTTAGACTCCTCATACTAGCTATTTGTCACAAATACAAATCAACAATTAGATTTATGGTCAATATGTGAGTACTGAGTTCTTTAATCGTTCATCGCTTGGAATCCTATTACAGTTATGGTCAGTATGTGAATTTAAAATGGAACAATTTGCTTAAAACAACTCAGTTGGTGCTGCACAGCCTTCACTATCGGAAATGGTTGAAGACATTTGATCGGAAAGATACTTTTCTTTGTGATATGCTCTGCATTCTGAAATGTTGAAAGCCATTTTATCCGAAAGATATTTTTCTTTGTGATATGCTCTGCATTCTGAAATGTTTGAAGACACTTTATCGATGATCTGCCACTCATTCATGCCCGAAAAAATGAAAGAATTAAAACCCTTTTTATATATTTCAGATCACAGAAAGATGTTTCTCAAAATTTAAATGAATAATCATGAATTTGCTATAAAGTTTGCAGTTTGAAATTGGACTAGCATTTAACACTAATGAATAACCCTTTATAAGGAATGTTGATCATTTATACAACTTTTTATTATGCACGTGAGGATATCTTCGTCACACGCTGCCTACATACCCCAAAATAAATCCTACAGAGGGATCAAGTCCACACTACATACTTCTTTACATATATTACAAATCATTTGCTTATTATTAATTATCTATCTATTTGTTAGTACCCAGTACCCTTCCACAAGTTCCGTTCTCTACTTCCTTCAGATCTGGTAATTGCCTCACGAATTTATGATTGCTCACTTGAATGTTATCTTCCGGATTGGTTTGTGTAGAAGGGACTCTGAAACACTTTTCTTCTTCCTTGTCTTTGCTGTGTTGACTACGATGGACGAATAATTCTGCAGAAAAGGATGGTTCAAGAGCAGATCGGTAGTCCAACGCGAGCTGGGATTCTTCACAAGACATCTCTTCAGAAAATCTTTGTCTTCCTTTGACAACTTAGAAGTCTGAAACTTAGGTTTCTCAAACGCGATTTGGTGCAACACATGATCATCATCTCCGTCCCACAGCGGTGTCCCTGTAATCAGCTCATAGACAGTGCAACCAAGAGCCCAAATATCAACATGTGGGCCATACTCATAGTTACGCACCAATTCAGGTGCCATATACCTTTTTGTTCCCCTGATCATCAGTTGTCGTTTTTCTTTGACAGCCTGTTCAAAAGTCATGGAAAGCCCGAAATCAGCAATCTTGGCAGTTTCTTCTGTGCCCACCAGGAGAATATTGTCAGGTTTGATGTCGCAGTGAATAATTCCGTTGGTGTGAATGCAACTAGGCCTAAAAGAATATTCTTTGTGTGTTTTTTAACTTCAAACTCGGTCAGTGAATTGCAATTGCGAAGACGATTGGCAAGGCTTCCTCCTGATGCATACTCCAGCAATAAGTTGTAAATGATGACTTCATCTTCGAATGAGAGATTAGCTCCGAAACATCGAATAATGCCCGGAGAGTATTTGAACATACCGAGAAATTCCTCTTCTTCTTTCAACGATTGGGAAGCATTGTAGTTGCAAGACTTGACGGCAATAAGAGAGGGAAGAGTAACGCCGTGAAATAGTGCATTGGAGGTAGAAGCTAACGAGACGACACCGAAACTACCTTGACCAAGAGTTGTGCCTCTATCCCACAATAATTCCGCCATTGAAAATTAATTATAAATTGGATGTGCAGTATACTATATTATGACCTACTATTACTAACGACTTATAGTTATCTAATCCTATTTTAATTTGGATTAAACCTTTCTTACCTAAATGGATCCTCAAAGTTTCTTAAAATAAGAAAGTTTCTAAATAGTTTCAAAATTTAACTATAGCTTTATTTCCTTCTACACTATTCATCTCGTCTGTTTTCCTTCTATTTTCCTAAATAAATTTCTTAAACAAGATATTTGTGAAATAAATTATTAATCAAATTAAAGAGCATAATTAAAGGCGGGAAAATCAATATATTTTAATCTATTCTCTATTAATATATATAATAATAATAATAAAATAGATTTTAGAAAGGATTATTAATCAAATTAAAGAGCATAATTTCAGGGAGGGAAAATCAGTCAGCATAGTAATAAATAGATGTTAAATATTATATAAACAACGTGTATACATACTTTTTATACAATATTATATATTATACTAGTAAAATAACCGGCGCCTCGCTCGGAAATATAATATCATGAAATTTATAAAATAATACTTAAAACCTATCTCTTATTAAAACTAAAACATTATATTATCTTACATAGAAGATTACGTAGTAAACAAACAGTAATAATGTAAAGGAAGATGATAATTATAACATCTTATTATTTATACTTTAATCAATCATCTTAAATATGAATTTATAACTTATCATTTTCTATCCTTTGGTACTTGAGTGGTTCCATCATTCCATTTTATATGGGGTCTGGATTTTCTCCTAACAAGTGATCCATCATGTGGTTCTTCCACCATCCATAATACTTTCCATTAAACAGTAGTGGTCGAGTTTGAGAAGCTCCTTCTTATGGTGTAGGTGGTGCAACCCTTCACCTTTTTCAAGATGTTAGTCTTTAATGAAGAATGCCCTGTACCAATCGAAGAAACCTTACCCCAATACAGAATTAGGTTCTTGTACTTTTGTAGCGGCATGGTATATGCTCCTTCCTCTGTTAAAAAAACTGTTATTCCTCCACTTCCAATATTGCCTGTTGGGGTATTTGTTGATACAATAGTGGATTGGAGTGTGCAGAATTCATTTGGCAAAAAGGAATAATATTTCTTCATCATATGGACTAGAAAAAATGTGCATTTTGAGGGACAAGTTTTCATGCCCTCTAAAGATTTTGTCAAGAGTACTTGTGCAACCAATGAAAGCATGTAGTCCTGGTAGACATGTATTAACTGAGCCAAGGGAAGGTAACAGACCGAGAAAATGAGCTATCTACCTGTTAAAGGAATAGCTTGTAAATATCATCAAAATATCGATATGGATTCCTCTGTTATTGTCCTCCTCAGAGTTGTGTCAAACCATGACAACTAATGACTCGAGGGATTTTTAGCAAGCCTAGAGATCACATTTGAAACTCTTTTCTTGAGAAGAGCACGGTTCGGTGGCCTTTGGAATTGAACAGGATATACAAATTCACAATCTTCAAATTGGCCAAAAACACTAAACCAAAGCATCACACGCCTAAATTATCTACCAACCGGTTAAAGTGATCACGCACATCTTTTGTATCCATTACTTGATTTGTTTTTCCTCTTCTTATTCCTTTAATTCTTCCTATTCTCATTTTTGCATATACCCTGCAAATATGTTTTTTAGTGTTGAGGATAATCTAGCGTTGAATATTATCTTTCAAAATGATTTTCGTTACCTCATAAATATGTGTAAAGCTTTTCGTGGCAAAATTTCACTACTGTTAGCTTCTATTCCAAATTGGTGGTAGCCTATTTTTTTTTGGTTCTGGGTGATTCTAACCGGTCTGGAGGCATAGAAGTCTCAATTATGTTGAATAGAGAGTCAAATAATGAATTCATCTATGACCACCCCTGTGATCCTATTCTAATTTCCTTCAATGGGAAGTAAGTAACCTCATTGTGTACAATTATTACAATTTCAATCCAGCTCCATGTCTTGTTTTTTGGGAATGGTCCATCTTTGCTAGTTTTCAAGCGGAAACATATATAATACATTTTTTCAACAACATAATGTTGGTCCATGAAGAGATGGTCTTTGGTTAAGTCATAAGTGTGAACAACTGTGGATATTCTACTAGGTTTGGAATCCCAAGCTTTCTAATGATTTCAAAAATTAAACTATACGCTTTGTTCCTCTACGCTATTTCTTTCCTCTGTTTTTTCCTGTTCTATTTTTTTCTTTTAAATTTTCCTAAATAATTCCTTAAAAAAGCAGAAATTTTTGAAATATTTTTAAAGAGCATAATTTTAAGGCGGGAAAATCAATATATTTTGATTCTTTTCCATTAATAATAATAAATTTGATTTTAGAAAAAAAGTAAACATTTTTAATGAAATTAAAGAGCATAAACTTAGGGAGGGAAAATGTCAGCCATAATAATAAATAGTAGTATAGTAGTTTTCTTATACCAATTCAAGGATATTTTTACTTTTATTTTTCTTCTTATTATATTCAATCTTAATTGGTGTTCGTTAATCAATGTCTTTTCATGGAACATGTTTAATTAGAACGATTAGAAACTTATGCGTATTCTATATAGTTTTTAAAACCTTGTGGGTATAAATTATGACTTCTT
This sequence comes from Solanum lycopersicoides, assembly GCA_022817965.1. Classification (NCBI taxonomy): domain Eukaryota; kingdom Viridiplantae; phylum Streptophyta; class Magnoliopsida; order Solanales; family Solanaceae; genus Solanum; species Solanum lycopersicoides. Next base: position 77,938,798 of record CM040623.1, read on the forward strand.
TAAAAAGTTAAATATTTCTCCAAAATCTATGGTCATGCTGATATATTTCGTATATTTTTCTATGTCTTAATTTTAGCATTAATTACTTTATTTTTCCACACCTAATATTCCCAGTTTTCCTTAATAAGTTGAATTTGTAGCAGAGGTGCACAAATAAAACATTTCGGCGTTTTAACATACATTTCCCCTATTGTCTTTGTATATATAAAATATATATAACTTTGTGTATGCTAGTTTTAATCTTAATCGATTAAACATAAAGAGCAATATGGTAGAAAAATCAAAACATCCATCTTGAAGTTGTAAATTGCAAAATATGGATTTACCTTTTGACTTTGACCAAAATGCAGACTAATTTCATTCTATGAATAGAGGGATACTAAAAATATTAATTAATTGGAATATATAGCGTGATCACCCATGTCAAGTCTATATTATCCAAATTCAAATCTAACAAATAAAGTTGGCGGATAAAAAAGTAGGCAAAACCTTTGTGTGTTATTGTGTTGAGAAAAAAATTTCAGACCTTATTTTTTTAATTTAATCTGTGTGCCGCCATTGGAACTCAAGGACCAAACAACTTCATCAGGCACACATGGTAAAACTTATACTCTTTTTATGTTTATTATTGTCTTTTGTTTGTTACTTATTCTTTAATGTCTATGTGATTCTGCACTTGGTTTTTTTTTATGGAAGGCATAATTCCTTTGAATTGATGATTTAGAGCTTGGATTAAGTTTTTTTTTCTCTTTATTTTTATGAGAAATATATAAGAAAAAGATATAGTAAATGTGGAGTATTTAAGTTAACTACTAGTAATTATTTGAAAGATGTGTTTCATTTAAAATCTACTTTAATTTCTAATTGCAGAATATTTTGGACGTTTCTGATTCTAGTTTGAGTTTATTCATAAGGTATCTGAAAAAATATGTTACAACAAAGTTTAATTGTTATTTCATGGATCTGATTTGTTGCACAAATATCCTTATTGTTCAAGATAGAAAAGGTTTTGATACTTATTATGCATGATGATAAAATAGCTGTATAAAGTAATCTGTTAATACTCTATTAAATATCTTGATAGAACAAAGTTAATATTTAGATTATGAAAAAAGTATTCAACTCTTAAAATAAAAGATAATATGGAACTCAAAATCATTTAGCCCCGCTCTTTCCTTTCCTTCTCAAAGTGTTCAAAAAGGGGGTTGAGAACGATGATCAGCAGCCATCGCTCATCCTGTGGGAGATGATTTGCGTCACCAGTGATTATCAAATGCATATGGAAACCAGTGCTATTACAGTTACAAAACCACATCATTATAACCAAAGAAAATTCTCGATCGTTAGGAAACCCTTGCCAATATTGGGACATTTCCATTTTCGTCACCAGTTGATCACCAGACGTTTGATTTATATGAGGACTATTTACATGTTTGTCAACTTCTTATGGTTATTATTAATGTTAGACGGCGAAATGGTATGGCATTGTCATTGCAAGAGTTACCTACCAGATCTCTCCAGGACCTCACTATACGGGTTAGATAATTCTAGACCTACTAGACAAGCTCCAATCATGTACGAATCTTTTTTAGAAAAATCGGGTAAAATTACTGGAACAATCTTCCAGAATTGCTTGTTTTGTTGATACCATTGTAACACCAAGGACATGAGGAAAATGAATGTTCCGTTTGTTAGTGGGACGATATTGTCCTCAAGGATGATCATGTTAGCCGAACGAAGCCTGGGCGAGCACTTTTGCTTATGCAACCTAATTTTGAGGCTAACAGTCATGCCGGTAGAAGAGATGCATGATTAATTTTAACTCTAAGAGAGTTGTAGAAAAGATATGGAAAAATCAGTTGAGATACGAAATGTGGGGCAACATCTTATGGGAATCGATAGTTCTTTGGCTCTGTGGTGTGTAGTTAACGAGTCTCAAATTTGCATGGTCATTTCCTAGCGAGTTTGGGAACTGATATTCTAATAGATTCAACTCCTAAATCAACTCGGCTTGGCTGAGGAGTCAGTAAACAGGTTCAGATCATTAACCCTGAAGATCATTTGTTGAAAAGACAATTCATGTAGCAATAAGAATGGTTTGGATCCTGGAAACCAAAGGAATGAACAAAGATTTGGTGAAAGTCAGTCCTCGTATTCTTTCCTCCCCCAGCTAATCTCACAAATATTTGACTATTTCGATCTGAGTGTGGAGGTTAACTTTTATGTACTAGTTGTAAGTAGAACTCTATTTATTATTTTAATTCTTTTAACTAATTGTTAAATCGTTGTAAATTCCCTTATAAATACATGATACAGAATGAGCAAGGCTAACGGTTTCACCTCAAATATTATTTTTTGGATATCAAGAGCCCTAAACGATCTTTTCCATGGGTCCAACAAGTTCCTGGTCTCAAACCACCCCCTCTGCTTCAACGTCCTCTTGAATCCAATCTTCTCTTTGGCCTTCAACCTCCCCCCTCCGACAATATCCCAATATCAAGGTTTTTGTTTTCCTATAACACACGAATTGACATACGTCAACTACCTTAACCTGGAAGAAAGTTTTTCTCACTGTCCTTGAAAGTCACAGAACCATTATTAGCCTTAGTCGATGGAACTGTCATGCATGCAACCGAGCCTACAAGATGATTTCAGGCTATGGATTCAATGTGATACTATTTGCATAAGTTGGATTCATAGCACCCTTTCTTCCGCTGTCTGACACAGCCTTTGAACTATGCTTGTGAGACCGATCTAAATAAGCTTGGGACACCTTAGCCTCGCCTATATTTGATCAAGTATCTTCTCTGTCATTTCACCTCAAAGTCCAAATTCCAGAATTTAAAAAAAGGTTCCCTTTCCATGGAATATTATCTTCAACCTTCACTCGGTTGCCTGTCTCTTAGGGCTAATCGGTAAAATCTGTAATCCATAGATGTCTTACAAACTCGATGATGGTCATAAAATACCTACCTAGCTCTCTCTTGTTCTTAATTTTCTTCATGCTTGTTAATTGTGTAGAGCTTCTAACCGTATCAAGAATTGGTAGAAGTAATTAAAGTCTAGCTCCAATGTCTTGTACTTATCCATATTGAAGGATTTTTTATGCTAATAAAGGCCATATATATATTTATAATATATGGAACATCAGGTAGTAGTGAATATCCTATCACTGATAGAAAGTTACAAACATTGGATTATGCGAGTTGCCAATGATAAACTAACCAAAGTTGTTAACTTAAATAGTTTAAATTCACTACCTTCATGTCTAGTGACTTTTTACTTTCTAAATATAAGATTTTGTCATCAACACAGGTACTATAAGCATAATAAAAGAAAAAATAATATTTTATTATGTGTAAATAAAATCAATGTTCTAGTAACATACAGAAGACTTGGCATAATTGGTAAAGTTGTACGACGTGACGAGGAGGTCACAGGTTCGAGCGGTGGAAAAATCTTTTATAGAAATGTAGAGTAAGATGCATACATCTATAAAACAACTGGAGATGAGATTGGTACATAGTAAAAGGGTCTTAACACCAAAGCGAGCACGTTTCCAAAGCTTGTGGCAGGCTTAGGCCAAAGTGACCAATATACTAGCGAAATGAGCATTATACGATGGTAAATAGAGCTAAACTATTGTATCAACCTTGTCGAAATGGGTTACGACCTTAAGTTTAACTAAGCTTAGGTAAATCCTGGTAGAAGGGAAACAATCAGTGAAGATGTTGGTTATATAAGTGAGCCAAGACTTACACCAATAGTGACGCATTTAAAATTCGTGCCAGCCTGGACTAAAGCGAACAATATCACTAACGGTCCTAAGTGGTTTTAATATAAGCATATGCCCCTCAAACAACACTTCCAGTTTCATCCTTCGTGTCTCATTCTTTTCTAACAAACACTTCCATAATCTACCCGGTGGGTGGTGTTCAATCACTCAGCCTTGAAACTCCCTGTTTCATCACTTACTCATTCGACAACGTATGGGAAGTCCAACATGAATTGGAAACTTATTACTTTTTAAGTTCAAATTGTACGATCAAGGGTAGAGTAAACATGTAACTTCTTTAATGTTTTGTGTAGCCTCTTTAATTATATAAGTGTCGCGACAAACCCTAGTTCTCGAATACCACTTGTGAAACATTGAGTAATTCGCTTAAGTTGAAAAGTTAACAAAAAGATTGATACGCATAAAAAACCAATTGGTTTGTACCTTGACAAAAGAGAAGTGATTACATGTGAAATAGTACTCACATGATGAGCCGAACCCCAATATAACGAGAATGTAAGTTGTACTAGCACCAACTTATTGGCTATACTAATGTACAAAACAACAAACAATTTCTTGTCATGTATTTACAATGGCAGCAAGAAAATTCTGTTTGTACTTTTACTATTCTTTTACCTCCTTAAAGTGCTTCCTTTGGTTTAGGAGAATCACTGGAGGTATTTCGTCAATACTACTTGGATGCGGTACATATGAGTTTGCTGCAAAGAGGGATTTTTTACATATATAAGCATCTACAGCTAAATAAAGATGAAAAACAGATTTTTTCTGATTATGATTTACCTTTGTGTAACTGTTGATTTTTTGTTTCCCCTCATTCTTTCATTTTGTTCATATGGTAATTTGTTGATGTTGTCGTTTCCTATTCTTCATTTGTTCCATATGGTAAGTTTATTTGATTTCTTGTCTTTTCTTATGACACTGCAGGGAAAAACTTTGTAAAATTTGTGGTGACTATATGGTTCTCAAGAAGGCAATCATTAAACCTGCTAATAGGTAAAAATGTTGACGTGCACTCCAGTAAGTTCTCTCATCGACTTTTTAGCATGTGAAAAGGCAGTCAGTCGAGCTGTATAGTCATGATTTCTTATCCGTTACTTGCTGCATAGACCATTGTGTCATATCTATTAATGTTCATTGTAAACCTTCAAAAATATGTCCCAATCCCAAACCAATTTTTTTTTATTGACTGCCATTTCTAATGGAAAAGTTGAATTCTTTTCACACAAGGGGTTTGCTCCTCTTGAAGCAAATTGCGAGTTAGATTATCAGCTTTTGCTCCCCTTTTTTGAAACTTAAATAGGGATGAAAAGTTGAATAGAATAAAATCCTAAAATGGAGTGATATTACGTATTAAAGGCGAGAGTAAGGAGCTCTCTTCGAGTTGTCTATGCTTTCGGCGTTGTCCGGATTCCCCCCCCTTAACAATTAGTTATTGGGTTCCACCTAAAGGATACATTGAAATTCTTTTCAATTAGAATGTTCTGGCATTTAAATTCTATTAAGTATTTGGGTTCTCTTCTTATTTATAAAATTAATGCTTTTCTCTTCCTTTCGATTTTGCGTGTCGGGTTATATGTTTGATGCACCAGTGGATTGGTTGTTGTGAAAAAAATGTGATAGTGACAAATGTATAATACTCTTTATCAACATGGACTAGAAAATGTGCAATCCGAGGGATCATCTGCAAAGATTTTGTCTGAGTAGTTTGCAACAAATAGAGTTTCCTCGTGGGAGTCGGAATCGTATTAAACTGGGAAAAGGAGGTAAAGACTGGGAAAGCCAGATATCTGCCTGTTGAGAGGACGCACTGGTCTGCGATCAGGCCATGGAGAATATGATCAACCATTGTAACTTACTTGGTCCTCAAGAGAGTGTCAACCGACTCCATGGCGATCGTGACTCAAGATCATTTAAAGCAATCCTAAGTTCAAAATTCTAAATTCTTTGTCCTGAGGGGAAGATGCGCAATGCACATTATTATAGGTTTGAGTGTTCACTGTAACATTTTTTTGAAATTCAATTAATTGGTTTAATTTTGTCCTCTTTTTATACCTCTAATCTTCAGAAATTTCATTTTCTATCATTTACTTTTTACTTCCATCCAATTGATGTGCTTATTTTTTAGTCCGGCTGGCTCTACTATTATGAGCATAAGGAAAGTCCAATGTTGTGAATGAGTAATCGAATATGATTCATCTATGACACACCGCTTGTGATCCTGCTTTGTTCCTTCCTGGAAGTAAGTACCCTTCATGAATGCACATTACATTTCTAATATAGTCTTAGACACAGGTTTTTAAATTTGAGCTCCAAAAAAGGTTCAAATTCCAAGTTAGTCATTTGCATATTTCTACCGTGTGGACAATGGAAATGGTTGCCCAGCAAACTATTTGGGGTGCAAGCACGCTCTAGGAACTCCATTAGTATATAACTAAAACCACAAATGAATAGGTATATTGTATAATATATGCCTAACTATGGGAAGAGTTCTACATACTATAATTTTTTGTGGCCCTTGAAACTCGAATACGCCTTTTGTTTATGGCGTCCGAAAACAGAGAAAGTTTTCCTTTGATTCATTCTACGTACTATACATATATAAAGGAGAGAGAGATTGTTTTTTAATTGAAGAGATTGGAAAAACTCAACAGGAATACAGGTTTCATTCCTATGAATAAATTAGTCTTTCTCTTCGTTTGCATTTTTGGGGAATTTTGACATCTTAGGTGCGCTGGAACTTGCACCTGGTTAATATCAAGGTCATTCTCCTTGCAAGAGTTAGACGAAAGGTTATGAGTATCTAGGATTACGACTGATACTCTTAAAACTTGAATTAGTTCCCCGTGGGGATGTCTCGCCGTCTTTTCAACGGTTATTTTCCGGAATAAAGAACGACATAGGACTCTATTTCTTCCGCAAGCTGATGGGCAGTGACTCTACCCTATATATCTACCGCGAAAAAGGGATCAGGGGTGAACAGCTACGCGCTGGACGCTTGCCGGGATTATTTTACTATTTGGAATTTCCCATTATCCTGTAGGTCTGGAGATATAGTCCGCCCTGGTGGAGTTCATGCATAGCAAGGATTGGTGTTGCGACCTCTTATCAATGATGTTGAGTTTGATTAACTGACATCCACAGCCCAATGCATGTTCTCACAGTACATTTATTAATATCTATCGTTATTTTTCTCATTTGCTGTATTCCCCTTTCATGAAATTTTCAGGGTAATTATATTCCATTATGCTCGTAGAAGATTAATTTTTCTTGTCTATCCAGAAGTTATTCCTTTTAAGTTAGCAATACTGTTTGGTTTCGTTTGAATATAAATGGTTTAGTGCGGTTAAGTCCATCAGGTGGAAGCTGTACACCAGTCTGTGTACAAAATCTGGGGCTTGAATTTATCTGTAGTTTTGGTGGTGGCCTTTGGAATTTAAGTTCAAAATTCTGTGGATGTCTCGCAGGATGGACAGTTCGAGCACTTCCTGTGGAGGGCGGATTATTTTACGCACATGGGATGTGCTGAAGGAGGCAGCAAAAGGGTGGACCCCCCCAATGGGGGATAAGAAAAAAAAACATGATAGCTGGAGAAGATGTTAAGGAGAGCGGAATCTGCTGATACCACTCATGGTTGTTAGATCTGTTCGTAACGAGTTTTTCTTCATTCAGTTCAGCTGTTTTAGTCCGCTACTTAAATTCTGTCTATCTTGATGCCTTGCATCGTCTATGTGACTCGTATTTTTTTGGTCTCTAATCTCGACTCTACTGAATTAGCTCCTCATACTAGCTATTTGTCACAAATACAAATCACAATTAGATTATATGGTCATATGTGAGTATCGAGTTCTTTTAATCGTTCATCGGCTTGGAATCCCCTAAATTTTAACAAAGTTTTATGGGTTCCCATGTTTGGTGGGAAAAACAAATTTAAAAAACAATTGGAAAAAAAACAAGGGGTTTTGCTTAAAAACCTTCACCAACAGAGATTTAAAAGAATTGAACATAAACAAATTATAAACTTTTAACTATGAATATGAAAATACCATTAATATAAACAAGTGAACATCAAAACAACAAACCAAAAGAGATACATAGAGCAAGAATAAAATTACTTAATGTTAAACAACCCACAAAAATGAAAACATAGATCTATTCTAATCAACATTAAGAACAAAATTAAAGGATACGATTTGAGTTCTCACCATTGTTGGGCATTGTAGAGTTGTTGTTGTAGTGTGGTTGTTGTTCACCGGAGTTTGCGGTGTGTTGGGCTTCGTTGGTCACTGAAAGTAGCATCGCAGCAGTTAGAAGGAGCTGGTTATAGTTCGTTGTTCACCGATTCATCGAGCCTGAAGCTCATCGCGGCGGAGATCTGGTGGTACTGATCTTGTTTGCTGGAACTTAGCTTTGTTGAGTTAATGGTGAAGACACCTGTGAATACACACAAAAAATTGAAAAGGGAAAAAGGGAAGGGACTGGCTGCGTTGTTTAGCTCCGGTTCATTGGAGCTTTAAGATCCTCGCCGGAGCTGCTGCTGGAAAACAGGAAAACGAAAGGGGTTTTGGATCTGGTTTTCTGATGGATTTTGGTGGCTTTCTGATGGGTCTTGGTCGTGGCGCTCCGACCTGGAGCTGGTGGTTGGAGCAATGGTGGTTTCGGGTGGCTGTTCGGAGCTTTTGGTTGAGGTTCGAAGGCTGGTTGTTTGCCAGCCAAATCTCTGCCGTGCAGGAGAGAAGGAAAATGGAAGGTTGGGTGGCGGCTGCCTTTGTGCCAAAAAATGAGAAATTGTTAGGGTTTTTTCTATTTACAAATTGTTCCTCCCAATGTAAAAAAATAATCATTCACCACTATCTTATTTCTTGACCTAGTTAAACTAAAAGAAAAAAAATTATGTAATGGGACTCAAATTTTGTGGGCTTGGAATTGTGGCCCAAAATTATCGATCAACTGCTTATGCAAATTTTATTTGTATTTGAATAAATTTCTAATTGTGCTAAATATCAACATAAATATTAACAAAGGTAACAAATAAAATGATATCAAAAATATAATGAACGTAAGTAATGACATGTAAAAATGCAATTTTAAATTTAACTATAAAAATTCCTTAATTTTTATAAATAAAGATAGTTATCGATAAATAATATGTACTAAAGTTCTGGATTTGATCGTCAAACAATATATCAGCTATATATATCACACAACTATTAGAAACTTTGATATTTTATTTCCATTAAGCAATAGTAATCAATATATTTTTAATTTGTTTGGGTACTTTTTTCCTAATTACTTTAATGTAGTACAATAGTCCACGTCCTAATTTGATTTTTACTCTATGCTTTCCTCATTATTTGGGTATTGAGTTGCTTTCGCTACATAGGTTGCTAATACCGTGTTCTACTATTAATTAATAGATAGGGATTAAAATTTAGTTAGTTCTTAGAACATTTACTTCAAAATCAATTTACTGATTAGTTAAAATTTTAGGTTCAAAATAATTTAACATCAATGCATACTGCACTATGGTTGGGCTTTTTTTTCCAGTTTTTGCAAAGATAAAGATTTTATTATATAGTGCATTTTTAGCTAGACAAATATTGATTTTGTGTGTCAAAGTTTTTGCTCTATAACAGGTTGTCTTAGTTGTTTTGAAAATTCTCTTTTCTTGTCCAAAAGAAGATGTTATAGCACCTATAGTGTGTCTGTTGGTATATCACTGAAGTACAAAACAACAAACTTATATAGAATACTTGGTATGCACCGGTGGATATGCTTCTGCTACGTAAGAAGAATTCATTATGAAAGATAAGCATGTTAGTTTTAAAGTAGACAAGAACTTGATTTTGCTTATTATGATTAAGCTTTTTGTATCCGATGATATTTTGTCTCAACATATTTCATTTTGTTCATATGATAATCTTAATTCCGTGCAACAAAAAAGCTGCATGGGGCACTTTGATAGCATCTAGATTCTTGTTCATTGTCAAAACTAGAGCGCAATATAGCTTCACTTAAGTTGAATATTCAGGAGTCCGTCAACATCTAAATTTCTAGCATTTTCTATATGAACTTGCAAAAAAATTTTGAAATTTACTGTGATACGTGTTTTGAAAAAGCAATTATGACTTGTTATTAGTGTAACAATGTTGACGTGCATAGGTAAGTTCTCTCTCCATTTCTCTCTCTCTCATTTTAGCATGAAAAGGTGGACAATCAGTTAGGAAAGCTGAAAGTCATGGTTCTCTGATCCATACTTGCTCCATCACTTACGTCCTTTGTAAACCACTAACATTGTCCCAATACCAAACCCCTCTTTTTTGGTTGACTTGACATTTCTAATAGAGAAGTTGATCTTTTTACCTCTGGAAGGAAATTACTAGTTAGATTATCAATTTTGCTTTCCTTTTTTAATCTGTTTTCATGTTGTGGGATTAAATTCTCATATATATTGCATGTATCTTTTATGCATGTATAGTCTCTTCCTGTGTTAAAAAAAATCTGTTATTCCTTCCTTCAGATATTGCATGTTGGGATATTATGTTGATACACTAGTGGATTGGAGTTGTGAGAATGTGATATTGGCAAAGGATAATATTCTTCATCATATGGACTAGAAAATGTGCATTTTGAGGGACCAAGTTTCATGCCTCTAAAAAGATTTGTCAGAGTACTGTGCAACCAATGAAACATAGTAAGTCCTGGTGGACATCGTATTAACTGGGAAAAGGAGGTACAGACCGGAAAATGAGATATCTACCTGTTAAAGAAGCATTGGTATATCATCAAATATCAAGAAATATGGATCTCCTCTGATAAATATTGTCTCCTCAAGAGTTGTGTCAAACCCATGACAATGTGACTCGAGGGATTTTTAGCAAGCCTAGAGTCAAATTTGAAACTCTTTTCTTGAGAAGAGCACGGTTCGGGGCCTTTGGAATTAACAGGATATACAAACCTCACAATCTTCAAATTGCCAAAAACACTAAACAAAGCAAAAAACAGTACAATTATCTAAAGGTTAAGTGATCACCACCATCTTTTGTATCCATTACTTGATTTGATTTTTCCTCTTCTTATTCCTTTATTCTTCATAAATTTCATTTTATAGCATATACCGCAAATATGTTTTTTAGATGTTGAGATATCTAGCGTTGATATTATCTTTCAAAATGATTTTCGTTACATCATCAATATGTGTAAAGCTTTCGTCAAAATTTATTACTTTACTTCTATCCAATTGGTGTAGCCTATTTTTTTTGGTCTGGGTGATTCTACCGGTATGGAGCATAGAAGTCTCAATTATGTGAATGAGAGTCAAATGATGAATTCATCTATACACACCCCTGTGATCCTATTCTAGTTCCTTCATGGAAGTAAGTACCCTCATTGTGTACAATTATTACAAATTTCAATCCAGCTCATGTCTGTTTTTGGATGGTCCATCTTTGCTAGTTTTCAGCGGAAACATATATAATACATTTTTTCAACAACATAATGTTGGTCCCATGAAGAGATGGCCTTGTGGTTAAGGCATAAGAGTAACAACTTGGATATTCTAGGTTTGAATCCCAACTTTCTAATGATTTCAAAATTTAACTATAGCTTTGTTTCCTCTACGCTATTCTTCTCCTCTGTTTTCCTGTTCTATTTTTCTTTTATTTTCCTAAATAAATTCCTTAAACAAGAAATTTTTGAAATAATTTTTAAAGAGCATAATTTAAAGGCGGGAAAATCAATATATTTTGATTTCTTTTCCATTAATAATAATAAATTGATTTAGAAAAAAGTAACTTTTAATGAAATTAAAGAGCATAACTTTAGGGAGGGAAAATAGTCAGCATAATAATAAATAGGTAGTAATAGTAGTTTTCTTATACAAATCAATGATATTTTTCTTTTATTTTCTTCTTCTTTATTCATATTCATCTTAATTGTGTTCGTTATCATGTCTTTTCATGGAACATGTTTATTATAGAACGATAATAGAAACTTATGCGTATTTTTAATAGTTTTTGAAACTTGTGGGTATAAATTATATTTCTTTAAAAAGTTAAATATTTCTCCAAAAATCTATGGTCATGCTGATATACGTATATTTTTCTATGTCTTAATTTTAGCATTAATTACTTATTTTCCAAACCTAATATTCCCAGTTTTCCTTATCAAGTGAATTTGTGAGGCAGTGCACACTAATTTAAAAAAAACATTTCAGGACATAATTTACACCATATTTCCCCTATTGTCCTTTGTATAATAAAAAAATATATATAACTTTGTGTATAGTGCAATTTATCTCTAGAAAAATATTAAACATAAAGAGCAAATATGGTAGAAAAAATCAAACATCCATCTTGAAGTTTGTAAATTGCAAATATGGAAAAAAAATTAAACATCCCTTTTGAACTTTGACCAAATGAAAAAGCCTCAAAAATTCAATTACTATGAAATAGAGGGAGTACTAAATATTAATTAATTGGAATATATAGCGTAGTAAATAGTCAAGTCTATATTATCCAAATTCAAATCTAACAAATAAAAGTTGGCGGAGAAAAAAAAGTAGCAAAACATTTGTGTGTTATGTGTTGAGAAAAAAATTCAGACCTTATTTTTTTAATTTATCTGTGTGCCGCCTTGGAGCTCAAATGGAACCAAACAACATTCATCAGGCACACATGGTAAACTTCTACTCTTTTTATGTTATTATTTCTTTGTTTGTCTCTATTTTTAATGTCTATGTGATTCTGCACTTGTTTTTTTTTAATGGCAAAGGCATAATCCTTTTGGAATGATGATTAGCATTTGGATTAAGTTTTTTTTTCTCTTTATTTTTATGAGAAATATATAAGAAAAAGTTGTAAATGTGGAGTATTTAAGTTAACTACTAGTAATTATTTTGAAAGATGTGTTTCATTTAAATCTACTTTAATTTATTGCAGAATATTTTGGATTTCTGATTCTAGTTTGAGTTTTAATTATAGGATATCTAGAAAAAATATGTTACAAAAAGTAATAATTGTTATTTCATGGATCTGATTTGTTGCAAAATATCCTTATTGTTCAAGGATAGAAAAGGTTTGATACTTATTATGCATGATGATAAATAGCTGTATAAAGTAATCTGGATTAATACTCTATTAAATATCTTGATAGACAAAGTTCAATATTTAGATTATGAAAAAAAGTATTCAACTCTTAAAATAAAAGATAATATGGAAACTCCAAATCATTAGCCCCGCTCTTTCCTTTCCTCTCTCAAGTGTTCAATGGAGACGTGATAGCAGCCATCGCTACATCCTGTGGGAGAGATTTGCGTCAAACAGTGATTATCAAATTGCATATGGAAAACCAGTGCTATTACAGTTACAAAACCTTTTACCAAAGAAATTTGATGTTAAAGGAAACTGCAATATTGGACAATTTCATTTTCGTCACCAGTTGATCAGGTTTGATTTATATGAGGACTATGTACATGTTTTGTCAACTTCTTATGGTTATTTTATGTTAGACGGCGAATGGTATGGATTTCATTGCAAGAGTTACCTACAGATCTCTCCAGGCCAAGTATGACTAGGGTTAAGATAATTCTAGACCTACTAGACAAGCATCCAAATCATGTAAGACAATAATTTTTTAAGAAAAAATCGGGTAAAATTATGGAACATTATCAAAGAATTGCCTATGACAATCTTCCACTGTATTGTACTCATTGTAAACACCAAGGACATGAGGAAAATGAATGTCGTTTGTTAGTAGGGAAGATATTGTCTCAAGATGATCATTTAGCCGACGAAGCTGGGCGAGATGTTGTGCTTATGCAACCTGATTTTGAGGCTAACAGTATGGAAAGATCAAAGGAGATGCATATGATTATTTTAACTCTAAGAGAGTTGTGAGAAAAGATATGGAAAAATCAGTTGGCAATCGAAATGTGGGGCAACAATTGTCTGGGAATCATAGTTCTTTGGCTATTGTTGCGGATAAAACTGATGTAGTTAACGGAGTCTCAAATTTGCATGGTACATTTCCTAGCGAGTTTGGGACTGATATTCTAATAGATTCAACTCCTAAATCAACTCGGATTGGCGAGGAGTCAGTAAAAAAGGTTACAGACCATCTTATAACCCCTGAAGAATCAATTTTGTTGAAAGAACAATTCTGCTTAGACCATTAAGAATGGTTTGGATCCTGGAAACCAAAGGGAATGACAAAGATTTGGTGAAAGTTATGTCATCATTTTCTCAAGCTAATCTCACAAATAATTTGACTATTTCGATCTGAGTGTTGGAGTTAACTTATTATGTACTAGTTGTAGTAGAACTCTATTTATTATTTATTCTTTTACTAATTGTTAATGTTGTAAATTCCCCTTATAAATACATGAATACAGAATGAGCAAGGCTAACGGTTTCACCTTCACTTTATCTCTTTCATCTTGGTATCAAGAGCCCTAAACGATCTTTTCCATGGGTCTCAAAAGTTCCTGGTCTCAAACCACCCCCTCTGCTCAACGTCCTCCTTGAATCAATCTTCTCTTGGCCTTCCAACTCCCCCTCCGACAATATCCAATATCAAAGGTTTTGTTCCTATAGAATTGACATACGTCAACTACCTTACCTGGAAGAAAGTTTTTCTCACTGTCCTTAAAAGTCACAACCTTCTTGCCTTAGTCGATGGAACTGTACCATGCCCACCAACCGAGCATGCTGATTTCAGGCTATGGATTCAATGTGATACTATTGCATTAAGTTGGATTAATGCAACCCTTTCTTCCGCTGTTCTTGACACACTTTTGAACTATGCTTGTGAGACATCTAAATAAGCTTGGGACACCTTAGCCTCCCTATATTTAGATCAAGTATCTTCCTCTGTCATTCACCTCAAGTCCAAATTCCAGAATTTTAAAAAAGGTTCCCTTTCCATGGAATATTATCTTCAACAACTTCACTCGGTTGCCTGCTCTCTTAGGGCAATCGGTAAATCTGTAATCCATAGAGTGTATTACAAACTCGATGATGGTCATAAAATACCTACCTAGCTCTCTCTTGTTCTTATTTCTTCATGCTTGTTAATTGGTAGAGCTTCATAACCGTATCATAATTGGTAAAGTAATTAAAGTCTAGCTCCCTGTCTTGTACATATCCATATTGAGGATTTTTTATGTTAATAAAAGGCCATATATATATATATATATATATATGGAACATCAGAGTAGTAGTGAATATCTACACTGATAGAAAGTTTCACTAACATTGATTAGCAGTTGCCATGATAAATACTCATAGTTGTTAACTTAAATATGTTTAAATTCACTAACCTTCATGTCTAGTGACTTTTTACTTTCTAAATATAGATTCTTTGTCATCACAAAGGTACTATAGCATAATAAAGGAAAAATAATATTTTTATTATGTGTAAATAATCTAAATACATGTTCTAGTAACATAACAGAAGACTTGGCATAATTGGTAAAGTTGCTACCACGTGACGAGGAGGTCACAGGTTCGAGCGGTGGAAAAAATCTTTTATAGAAATGTAGAGTAAGATTGCATACATCGATAAATTACTGGAGAGAGATGTTGGGTACATAAGTAAAAGGGTCTTACACCAAAGCGACACGTTTCAAAGCTGTGCAGGCTTAGGCCCAAAGTGGACAATATCACTAGCGGAATGAGCCATTATAGATGGTATAGAGCTACTATTGTATCAACCTTGTCGAAGTGGGTTAGACCTTAAGTTTAACTGAGTTAGGTAAATCCTGGTAAGACAGGAAAAATCAGTGAAGATGTTGGTTATATAAGTAAGCAAGACTTACACCATAGTGACGCATTTTAAAGTTCGTGCCAGCCTAGGACTAAAGCGAACAATATCACTAACGGTCTAAGTTGTTTTATAACATATGCCCCTCACAACACTTCCAGTTTCATCCTTGTGTCTCATTCTTTTCTAACAAACACTTCATAATCTTACCCGGTGGGTGGTGTCATCACTCAAGCCTTGAAACTCCTGTTCATCACTTACTCATTCGACACGTATGGAAGTCAACAGGAATTGGAACTTATTACTTTAAGTTCAATTGTACGATCAAGGGTAGAGTAAAACATGTAACTTCTTTAATGTTTGTGTAGCCTCTTAATTATATAAGTGTTCGTCGACAAACCCTAGTTCTCGATACCACTTATGAACATTGAGTAATTCATTAAGTGAAAAGTTAACAAAAAGATTGATAACGCAATAAAAAACATTGGTTTGTACCTTGACAAAAGAGAAGTGATTACATGTGAAATAGTACTCACATGATGAGCCGAACCCAAATATACGAGAATGTAAGTTGTACTAGCACCAACTTATTGCTATACTAAGTACAAACCAACAAACAAATTTCTTGTCATGTATTTACAATGGCAGCAAGAAAATCTGTATTGTACTTTTACTATTCTTTACCTCCTTAAAGTGCTTCTTTGATTTAGGAGGAATACTGGAGGTATTTCCGTCATAATACTTGGAATGCGGTACATATGAGTTGCTGCAAAAGGAGGGATTTATTACATATATAAGCATCTAAGCTAAATAAAGATGAAAACATGATTTTTCTGATTATGATTTACCTTTGTGTAACTGTTGATTTTTTGTTTCCTCATTCTTCATTTTGTTCATATGGTAATGTTGATTTTGTCGTTTCCTCATTCTTCATTTGTTCATATGGTAATGTTTATTTTGAATTTCTTGTCTTTTCTTATGAACTTGCAGGAAAAACTTTGTAAAATTTGTGGTGATATAGGTTCTCAAGAAGCAATCATTACCTGCTATAAGTGTAAAAATGTTGACGTGCACCAGTAAGTTCTCTCTCGATTTTTAGCATGAAAAGGCAGTCAGTCGAGCTGATAGTCATGATTTCTTATCCGTACTTGCTGCATAGACCTTGTGCCATATCTATATGTTCATTGTAAACCTCAAACATTGTCCCAATCCCAAATCCATTCTTTTTTTATTGACTTGCCATTTCTAATGGAAAAGTTGATCTTTTCACACAAGGGGTTGCTCCTCTTGAAGCAAATTGCGAGTTAGATTATCAGCTTTTGCTCCCCTTTTTTTGAAACTTAAATAGGGATGAAAAGTTGAATAGAACTAAAAGCCTAAATGGAAGTGATATTACGTATTAGGGAGAGTAAGGAGCTCTTCGAGTTGTCTAATCTTTCTGGCGTTCGGATCCTAATAGTATTGGGTTCCACCTAAAGGATACATTGATTCTTTCATTAGAATGTTCTGGCATTTAATTCTATTAAGTATTTGGTTCTCTTCTTATTTTAAAAATTATGCTTTTCTCTTCCTTTCAGATTTTGCGTGTCGGGTTATTATGTTGATGCACCAGTGGATTGGTGTTGTGAAAAATGTGATAGTGACAAATGTATAATATCTTTATCACATGGACTAGAAAATGTGCAATCCGAGGGATCATCTGCAAAGATTTGTCTGAGTAGTGTGCAACCAAATAAGTTTCCTCGTGGGAGTAGGAATCGTATTAACTGGGAAAAGGAGGTAAAGACTGGGAAAGCCAGATATCTGCCTGTTGAAGACGCACTTGGTCTGCGATCAGGCATGGAGAAATATGAATCACCATTGGTAACTACTGTGTCCTCAAGAGTGGTGTCAACCGAATCCATGGCGATCGTGACTCAAGATCATTTTAGCAATCCTAGAGTTCAAATTCCAAATTCTTTTCCTGAGAAGAGCGCAATGCAATTATATAAAGGTTGAGTGTTCACCAACATTTTTTGAATTCATTAATTGGTTTAATTTGTCCTCTTTTTATACCTCTAATCTTCAGAAATTTCATTTTCTATCATTTACTTTTTACTTCCATCCAATTGATGTAGCTTATTTTTTAGGTCCGGCTGGCTCTACTATTATGGAGCATAGGAGTCCCAATGTTGTGAATGAGAATCGAATGATGAATTCATCTATGACACACCCTTGTGATCCTGCTTTAGTTCCTTCCTAGAAGTAAGTACCCTTCATGAATGCACATTAATTTCTAATATAGTTTAACACAGGGTAAATTGAGCTCCAAAAAGTTCAAATTCAGCAAGTTAGTCATTTGCATATTTCTCCCGTGTGGAATGGAATGGTTGCCCAGAAAACTATTTGGGGTGCAAGCAAGCTCTAGGAACGCCATTAGTATAATAACTAAAAAAATGAATAGTATACTGTATAATATATGCCTAACTATGGGAAAGAGTTCTACATACTATATATTTTTGTGCCCTTGAAACTCGAATACGCCTTTTGTTATGCGTCGAAAAACAGAGAAGTTTCCCTTTGATTATTCTACGTACTATATATATATATAGAGAGAGAGAGAGATCTTTTTTTACTTGAAGAATTGGAACAACTCAACAGGAATACAGGTTCACTTCCCTATAATAATTAGTCTTTCTCTTCTTTGCATTTTAGGGGAAATTTTGACATCTTAGGTGCGCTGGAACTTGCACCTGGTTATATCAAGGCTCATTCTCCTTGCAGAGTTAGACGAAAGGTTTATGAGTTCTCAGGACTATTGCCTGATACTCTTAAACTTGAATTAGTTCCCCGTGGGGATGTCTGGACAAGTCTTTTCAACGGTTATTTTCCGGATAAAGAAGACATAGGACTCTATTTCTTCGCAAGTGATAGAGAGAGGTCAGCTTCTACCCTATATATCTACCCCGAAAAGGGATCAGGGGTGCAAAGTAGAAGTGCGCCCTTGCCCGGGATTATTTTTACTATTTGAATTTCCCATTATCTGTAGGTCTGAGAGATATATCGCCCTGGTGGAGTTCATGCATAGCAAGGATTTGGTGTTGCGAACTCTTATCAATGATGTTGAGTTGATTATACTGACATCCACAACCTTATGCAGTGATTCTCAAAGTACATTTATAATATCTACGTTATTTTCTCATTTTCTTATTCCCTTTCATGAAATTTTAGGTAATATATATATTCAATTATGCTCTGTAGAAGATTAATTTTCCTGTCTATCCAGAAGATTATTCCTTTTAAGTTAGCAATACTTGTTTGGTTTCGTTTGAATATAAATGGTTTAGTGCGGTAAGTCATCAGGCGAAGCTGTAGAAGTACTGATTGTACAATCTGGGGCTGAATTTATCTGTAGTTTGTGTGCCTTGAATTTAAGTTCAAATTTCTGTGGATGTTCTTGCAGGATGGAACAGTGAGCACTTCCTGTGGGGATTATTTTACCGCATGGGATGTGCTGAAGGAGGCAGCAACAAAGTGGTGGACATGGAGATAGACATGATAGCTGGAGAAGATGTAGGAACGCTGGACATTGTGCTCCACTCATGGTTGTAGATCTGTTCCCAACGAGTTTTCTTCATTCAGTTCAGTCTGTTTTAGTCCAGCTACTTAATTCTGTCTATCTTGATGCTTGCATCGTCTATGTGACTCGTATCTTTTGGTTCTATCATCCGACTCTACTGTTAGACTCCTCATACTAGCTATTTGTCACAAATACAAATCAACAATTAGATTTATGGTCAATATGTGAGTACTGAGTTCTTTAATCGTTCATCGCTTGGAATCCTATTACAGTTATGGTCAGTATGTGAATTTAAAATGGAACAAGTTGCTTAAAACAACTCAGTTGGTGCTGCACAGCCTTCACTATCGGAAATGGTTGAAGACATTTGATCGGAAAGATACTTTTCTTTGTGATATGCTCTGCATTCTGAAATGTTGAAAGACATTTTATCCGAAAGATATTTTTCTTTGTGATATGCTCTGCATTCTGAAATGTTTGAAGACACTTTATCGATGATCTGCCACTCATTCATGCCCGAAAAAATGAAAGAATTAAAATCCTTTTTATATATTTCAGATCACATAAAGATGTTTCTCAAAATTTAAATGAATAATCATGAATTTGCTATAAAGTTTGCAGTTTGAAATTGGACTAGCATTTAACACTAATGAATAACCCTTTATAAGGAATGTTGATCATTTATACAACTTTTTTACTATGCACGTGAGGATATCTTCGTCACACGCTGCCTACATACCCCAAAATAAATCCTACAGAGGGATCAAGTCCACACTACATACTTCTTTACATATATTACAAATCATTTGTTTATTATTAATTATCTATCTATTTGTTAGTACCCAGTACCCTTCCACAAGTTTCGTTCTCTACTTCCTTCAGATCTGGTAATTGCCTCACGAATTTATGATTGCCGCACTTGAATGTTATCTTCCGGATTGGTTTGTGTAGAAGGGACTCTGAACCACTTTTCTTCTTCCTTGTCTTTGCTGTGTTGACTACGATGGACGAATAATTCTGCAGAAAAGGATGGTTCAAGAGTAGATCGGTAGTCCAACGCGAGCTGGGATTCTTCACAAGACATCTCTTCAGAAAATCTTTGGCTTCCTTTGACAACTTAGAAGTCTGAAACTTAGGTTTCTCAAACGCGATTTGGTGCAACACATGATCATCATCTCCGTCCCACAGCGGTGTCCCTGTACTCAGCTCATAGACAGTGCAACCAAGAGCCCAAATATCAACATGTGGGCCATACTCATAGTTACGCACCAATTCAGGTGCCATATACCTTTTTGTTCCCCTGATCATCAGTTGTCGTTTTTCTTTGACAGCCTGTTCAAAAGTCATGGAAAGCCCGAAATCAGCAATCTTGGCAGTTTCTTCTGTGCCCACCAGGAGAATATTGTCAGGTTTGATGTCGCAGTGAATAATTCCGTTGGTGTGAATGCAACTAGGCCTAAAAGAATATTCTTTGTGTGTTTTTTAACTTCAAACTCGGTCAGTGAATTGCAATTGCGAAGACGATTGGCAAGGCTTCCTCCTGATGCATACTCCAGCAATAAGTTGTAAATGATGACTTCATCTTCGAATGAGAGATTAGCTCCGAAACATCGAATAATGCCCGGAGAGTATTTGAACATACCGAGAAATTCCTCTTCTTCTTTCAACGATTGAGAAGCATTGTAGTTGCAAGACTTGACGGCAATAAGAGAGGGAAGAGTAACGCCGTGAAATAGTGCATTGGAGGTAGAAGCTAACGAGACGACACCGAAACTACCTTGACCAAGAGTTGTGCCTCTATCCCACAATAATTCCGCCATTGAAAATTAATTATAAATTGGATGTGCAGTATACTATATTATGACCTACTATTACTAACGACTTATAGTTATCTAATCCTATTTTAATTTGGATTAAACCTTTCTTACCTAAATGGATCCTCAAAGTTTCTTAAAATAAGAAAGTTTCTAAATAGTTTCAAAATTTTACTATAGCTTTATTTCCTTCTACACTATTCATCTCGTCTGTTTTCCTTCTATTTTCCTAAATAAATTTCTTAAACAAGATATTTGTGAAATAAATTATTAATCAAATTAAAGAGCATAATTTAAAGGCGGGAAAATCAATATATTTTAATCTATTCTCTATTAATATTAATAATAATAATAATAATAAATAGATTTTAGAAAGGATTATTAATCAAATTAAAGAGCATAATTTCAGGGAGGGAAAATCAGTCAGCATAGTAATAATAGATGTTAAATATTATATAAACAACGTGTATACATACTTTTTATACAATATTATATATTATACTAGTAAAATAACCGGCGCCTCGCTCGGAAATAAAATATCATGAAATTTATAAAATAATACTTAAAACCTATCTCTTATTAAAACTAAAACATTATATTATCTTACATAGAAGATTACGTAGTAACAAACAGTAATAATGTAAAGGAAGATGATAATAATAACATCTTATTATTTATACTTTAATCAATCATCTTAAATATGAATTTATAACTTATCATTTTCTATCCTTTGGTACTTGAGTGGTTCCATCATTCCATTTTATATGGGGTCAGGATTTTCTCCTAACAAGTGATCCATCATGTGGTTCTTCCACCATCCATAATACTTTCCATTAAACAGTAGTGGTCGAGTTTGAGAAGCTCCTTCTTATGGTGTAGGTGGTGCAACCCTTGACCTTTTTCAAGATGTTAGTCTTTTAATAAAAAGACATGCCCTAATACCAATCGAAGAAACCTTACCCCAATACAAGAATTAGGTTCTTGTACTTTTGTAGCAACACAATAAAACAGAGATTTTATCGTGGAAACCTTCCTAAGTCAAGGAAGGGAAAAACCACACCGAAATTTTATATTAATTCAAGGTTTAAAACTCAGTTAATCAATGAATCTAACTCTAAACTTATACTCTTTTCATTTAACTATAATTGAAAACTCTCCACTCACCAAGAAGTCAAACTCGCTTCTTGTTTACACAAATTCTCAACTCTTCTTAACTCTAACCACCCAAGAAGTCAAACACACTTCTTGTTTAGAATTCTCACAACCTCTCTCTTAACTTTACCCCCAAGAAGTAGGGGTGAGCATAAACACCGGAAAATCGAAACACCGAACCGAACCGAATTTTTTCAGAATTTCGGTTTCGGTATTTCGGTTTTTGATTCGGTATTCGGTTTACTTTTTTGTATTTTTCGGTATTTCGGTTCGATTTTCGGTACTTATTATTTCGGTTTTCGGTATTTCGGTTTAAACCGAAATATTATACTATAATTTATATTATATTTATATTATATTAATTAATAATTATTAATGTTAAATAATCTTTTAAAAAAAGAAAAAAACATGTGAAACCCTATCCTATTCCCAATTTAATTTTGAATCTCTCTCCTCTTGGCTCTGCGCAGCCCGCTTCTCTTCACTCTTCAGCTCTTCTTCTCTTCTGTTCATCTTCCTCTTTCAATCGTGAGATAGCAGCCACCGCCGCCAACCGCCACCACCAGCAGCAGCAGCAGCCAGGCGCCAGCAGCAGCAGCAGCCGCCAAGCGTCAGGCGCCAGCAGTAGCGTCCCAGCAGCCGCCAGCAGCAGCGTCCCAGCAGCTTCAAATTTTCAACCGGCGACCGGCGTCCATTAAGCGTCCACTAAGCAGGCCCATTAAAAAACCGAAATAAAAAACCGAACCGAATTAATAAAAACCGAACCGAAATAACAAAAACCGAACCGAACCAAAATATTTCGGTTCGGTATTCGGTACACAATTTGCAAGAACCGAAAACCGAAAAAACCGGAAAAAAAAATGAAACCGAACCGAAATACCGAATGCCCACCCCTACCAAGAAGTCAAACCCACTTCTTGTTACAATTCTCTCAAGACTCTACCCACAAGAAGTCAAACCCACTTCTTGTTACACAATATAGGAATTATTACAACTAAATAATAAATCTAGAACAAATCAACAAAAACTAATAACCCTAGCTTCTAATTGATCATACTTCAATATTGAATAGTTCAGAGTGTAACAAAACTCGTGAACTTGGTCCTTACGTTGTTGTGACAAAGCACTGCATTTTTTCTCACATAACCACTGCTTTTAAGATGATAAATTTGATGAATATGCAATAGCTATCATTCTTGATTTGCTAGAAAAATTCTCACGATTTGTGTTATTGCGAAGACATTTTTTTCCCTTCAACTTCTTGTAACTTTTATAGAGTTTGATTTGCATTCATGTCTATATTTACTTCTTTCCTTATTTGATTTGAATTTCTACTTCTTTATTTATCATAAAATTAATTAAAGAGAAATGTAAAAACTTTAAGATTTTCTACTCAAAACTTTCTCTTATATTATCTGTTGTCTCAATCATTGAAAATGTCAAGTTCACATTCAATCCGATTTACATAAACCAATTAGTTTTTTTTCTCAAATCCTCGTCGTAACAACTTGTTTAATTAATCCAATCATCATATAATCCAAAAACTCCATCAATGTACCTATGCAGCATGAGCAAATGGTTAACTCTTGTGTCTTGATCCCAAATAGGAATCATGACCTCATCTTCTACCTCGACGACTATTGCCACTAAAGGATCCATATTCTCTAAATGTACTTCAAATCACTTTCATTAAATCTTACACCTCTAAAATCCTTTGTCAGCCATTTCACCAAAGGAAACTCACTAATTAGAGGTGAGTTTCCTTTGGTGAAATGGCTGACAAAGGATTTTAGAGGTGTAAGATTTAATGAAAGTGATTTGAAGTACATTTTTAGAGATTATGGATCCTTTAGTGGCAATAGTCGTCGAGGTAGAAGATGAGGTCATGATTCCTATTTGGGATCAAGACACAAGAGTTAACCATTTTCTCATGTTGCATAAGGACATTGATGGAGTTTTTGGATTCTACGATGATTGGATTGAACAGGTTGTTATTCGACGAGAATTTGAGGGAAAAGAACTAATTGGTTTTTATGTAAATCGACTGAATTGGAACTTGATATTTTCAGTGATTGAGACAACAAAGAATATAAGACAAAGTTCTGTGTAGAAAATCTTTAATGCTCTTACATTTTCATT
Source organism: Solanum lycopersicoides (assembly GCA_022817965.1). Classification (NCBI taxonomy): domain Eukaryota; kingdom Viridiplantae; phylum Streptophyta; class Magnoliopsida; order Solanales; family Solanaceae; genus Solanum; species Solanum lycopersicoides. The sequence continues at coordinate 77,963,015 of CM040623.1, forward strand.
GCAATTATTATATTTCCAAATGCATGTACAATAAGAATTTGACATCAACAATCTATCTTGAGAGATAACATGCAATTATAAAAACATTTCCTTTTATATACTTAGCATTCAAGATTGTGCAAATATTATTCAAATCACTATTTCACTTTATGTCTTATGTCTAGTCAAAAATCGCGTCAAATTCCATTGAATTATCGAATTTGTTACAAAAATAACCTGACTTTACGTTTTGGCTCTAAAATCCCCCCAACATCAATGTATTGGCCATCTAATGATCTTCTTTTTGTAGCCCCATTTGTAAGTATAACTTAAGGTTTCATTTATTATATGACACAATATAAATGATTTTTCTTATAGTTAACATAAACTTTTCCTTATATATTTTTCATAAAAAATAATTAAAGAGAAGAAAAAAACTTAATTCCAATGGTAATCATCATTCCAAAAGGATTATGCCTTTACCATGAAAAAAAAAACAAGTGCAGAATCACAGACATAGGGGAAAAACAAAGAAATAGTGACATAAAATGAGTAGAATTTTACCATGTGTGTCTGAAGAATGTTGTTTGGTTCCATTTGAGCTCCGAGGCGGTGTTCACATCCCTATTATATTCAAATAGGGCAAAACGTCGTGGTGACTCAAAAAATAATAAATTATTTCAATTTTAAAAGAATTTAAAGAATAAATGATTTTAAAAAGTGAAAAGGGAATCACCAACAATATATATAAAATTAAACCAAATTTCCGTCTTTTTAAATGGGAAGGCCTCCAAAACCGACAAAGTGATTTTCTCATTGGTCAATTTTAACATGTAACTAACTATTATCATAATAAAGCTAACAACAAGAATATCACATGACTCACTATAAAAAGAATAAGTAAACAACTCATATAAAATCAAGAATTTTCAAATTACTCCACTAATAACATAACATCAATACAAGGGAAAGAAACAATTAATGAAACATCAATAAACAATGAGCAAATGGAATAGCCATTAACATAAAAATGAGGAAAACTAAAATTAAAATAAAGCAACCAATAAACACAATGACAACACATATTGATATATAAATTTAAAATCTGAAAACTTAAACAAGAGATGATGACAGTGACACAAATGAACAAAAGAAAGGCATTCTAGCAATAGCACATGTATCCTATCTAATAATAATAAAAAATAAAAATAATATCAATTAGTTAATAATCATAACCCACCAACAGAGAATTAAAAGAATTGAACATAAATAAATTATAAACTTTTAACTATGAATATGAAAATACCCATTAATATAACTAAGTGAACATCACAAACAACAAACCAAAAGAGATACATAGAGCAAGAATAAAATTACTTAATGTTAAACAACCCACAAATTTAAAAAAAATGAAAACATAGATCAATACTAATCAACATTAAGAACAAAATTAAAGGGTCCGATTTGAGTTCTCACCATTGTTGGGCATTGTAGAGTTGTTGTTGTAGTGTGGCTGTTGTTCACCGGAGTTAACGGTGTGTTGGGATTCGTTGGTCACTGAAAGTAGCATCGCAGCAGTTAGATGGAGCTGGTTGTAGTTCGTTGTTCACCGATTCATCGAGCCTGAAGCTCATCGCGGTGGAGATCTGGTGGTACTGCTCTTGTTTGCTGGAACTTAGCTTTCTGGATTTAATGGTGAAGACACCTGTGAATACAAACAAAAAATTGAAAAGGGGAAAGGGGAAGGGAATGGCTGCGTTGTTTAGCTCCAGTTCATTGGAGCTTTAAGCTCCTCGCCGGAGCTGCTGCTGGAAAACGAGAAAACGAAAGGGGTTTTGGATCTGGTTTTCTTATGGGTTTGGTGGCTTTCTGATGGGTCTTGGTCGTGGCGCTCCGACTTGGAGCTGGTGGTTGGAGCAATGGTGGTTTCGGGTGGCTGTTCGGAGCTTTTGGTTGAGGTCGAAGGCTGGTTGTTTGCCAGTCAAATCTCCGGCGTGGAGGAGAAAAGGAAAATGGAAGGTTGGGTGGCGGCTGCCTTTGTGCCAAAAAATGAGAAATTTTTAGGGTTTTTTCTATTTACAAATTGTTCCTCCCAATGTAAAAATAATAATCATACACCACTATCTTATTTCTTGACCTAGTTAAACATAAAAAGAAAAAAATTATGTAATGGGCTCAAATTTTGTGGGCTTGGAATTGTGGCCCAAAATTATCGGTCAACTGCTTATGCAAATTTTATTTGTATTTGAATAAATTTCTAGATTGTGCTAAATATCAACATAAATATTAACAAAGGTAACAAATAAAATGAATATCAAAAAATATAATGAACGTAAGTAATGACATATAAAAATATAATTTTAAAATTAACTAATAAAATTTCCTTAATTTTTGATAAATAAAGATAGTTATCGATAAATAATATAGTACTAAAGTTCTGGATTTGATCGTCAAACAATATATCAGCTATATATATCACACAACTATTAGAAACTTTGATATTTTATTTCCATTAAGCAATAGTAATCAATATATTTTAATTTGTTTGGGTACTTTTTTCCTAATTACTTTAATGGTAGTACAATAGTCCACGTCCTAATTTGATTTTTACTCTATGCTTTCCTCATTATTTGGGTATTGAGTTGCTTTCGCTACATAGGTTGCTAATACCGTGTTCTACTATTAATTAATAGATAGGGATTAAAATTTAGTTAGTTCTTAGAACATTTACTTCAAAATCAATTTACTGATTAGTTAAAATTTTAGGTTCAAAATAATTTAACATCAATGCATACTGCACTATGGTTGGGCTTTTTTCTTTTCCAGTTTTCTGCAAAGATAAAGATTTTATTATATAGTGCATTTTTAGCTAGACAAATATTGATTTTGTGTGTCAAAGTTTTTGCTCTATAACAGATTGTCTTAGTTGTTTTGAAAATTCTCTTTTCTTGTCCAAAAGAAGATGTTATAGCACCTATAGTGTGTCTGTTGGTATATCACTGAAGTACAAAACAACAAACTTATATAGAATACTTGGTATGCACCGGTGGATATGCTTCTGCTATGTAAGAAGAATTTATTATGAAAGATAAGCATGTTAGTTTTAAAGTAGACAAGAACTTGATTTTGCTTATTATGATTAAGCTTTTTGTATCCGATGATATTTTGTCTCAACATATTTCATTTTGTTCATATGATAATCTTAATTCCGTGCAACAAAAGAAGCTGCATGGGGCACTTTGATAGCATCTAGATTCTTGTTCATTGTCAAAACTAGAGCGCAATATGAGCTTCACTTAAGTTGAATATTCAGGAGTCCGTCAACATCTAAATTTCTAGCATTTTCTATATGAACTTGCAAAAAAATATTTGTGAAATTTACTGTGATACGTGTTTTGAAAAAGCAATTATGACTTGTTATTAGTGTAACAATGTTGACGTGCATAGGTAAGTTCTCTCTCCATTTCTCTCTCTCTCATTTTAGCATGAAAAGGTGGACAATCAGTTAGGAAAGCTGAAAGTCATGGTTCTCTGATCCATACTTGCTCCATCACTTACGTCCTTTGTAAACCACTAACATTGTCCCAATACCAAACCCCTCTTTTTTGGTTGACTTGAGATTTCTAATAGAGAAGTTGATCTTTTTACCTCTGGAAGGAAATTACTAGTTAGATTATCAACTTTGCTTTTCTTTTTTTAATCTGTTTTTCATGTTGTGGGATTAAATTCTCATATATATTGCATGTATCTTTTATGCATGTATAGTCTTCTTCCTGTGTTAAAAAAAATTTGTTATTCTCTTCCTTTCAGATATTGCATGTTGGGATATTATGTTGATACACTAGTGGATTGGAGTTGTGAAGAATGTGATATTGGCAAAGGGATAATATCTCTTCATCATATGGACTAGAAAATGTGCATTTTGAGGGACCAAGTTTCATGCCTCTAAAAAGATTTGTCAGAGTACTGTGCAACCAATGAAACATAGTAAGTTTTCTGGTGGACATCGTATTAACTGGGAAAAGGAGGTACAGACCGGGAAAATGAGATATCTACCTGTTAAAGAAGCATTTGGTATATCATCAAATATCAAGAAATATGGATCTCCTCTGATAAATATTGTCTCCTCAAGAGTTGTGTCAAACCCATGACAATTGTGACTCGAGGGATTTTTAGCAAGCCTAGAGCTCAAATTTGAAACTCTTTTCTTGAGAAGAGCACGGTTCGGCGGCCTTTGGAATTAACAGGATATACAATACCTCACAATCTTCAAATTTCCAAAAACACTAAACAAAGCAAAAAACAGTACAATTATCTAAAGGTTATGTGATCACCACCATCTTTTGTATACCATTACTTGATTTGATTTTTCCTCTTCTTATACCTTTATTCTTCATAAATTTCATTTTATAGCATATACCGCAAATATTTTTTTTTAGATGTTGAGATATCTAGCGTTGATATTATCTTTCAAAATGATTTTCGTTACATCATCAATATGTGTAAAGCTTTCGTAACAAAATTTATTTATTTTACTTCTATCCAATTGGTGTAGCCTATTTTTTTTGGTCTGGGTGATTCTACCGGTATGGTGCATAGAAGTCTCAATTATGTGAATGAGAGTCAAATGATGAATTCATCTATAACACACCCCTGTGATCCTATTCTAGTTCCTTCATGGAAGTAAGTACCCTCATTGTGTACAATTATTACAAATTTCAATCCAGCTCATGTCTGTTTTTGGATGGTCCATCTTTGCTAGTTTTCAGCTGATTGATTAACCTCTTCTTTGTAATTTCCCTATTGATAAGTACGGAGACATATATAATACATTTTTTCAACAACATAATGTTGGTCCCATGAAGAGATGGCCTTGTGGTTAAGGCATAAGAGTAACAACTTGGATATTCTAGGTTTGAATCCCAACTTTCTAATGATTTCAAAATTTAACTATAGCTTTGTTTCCTCTACGCTATTCTTCTCCTCTGTTTTCCTATTCTATTTTTCTTTTATTTTCCTAAATAAATTCCTTAAACAAGAAATTTTTGAAATAATTTTTAAAGAGCATAATTTAAAGGCGGGAAAATCAATATATTTTGATTTCTTTTCCATTAATAATAATAAATTGATTTAGAAAAAAGTAACTTTTAATCAAATTAAAGAGCATAACTTTAGGGAGGGAAAATAGTCAGCATAATAATAAATAGGTAGTAATAGTAGTTTTCTTATACAAATCAATGATAATTTTCTTTTATTTTCTTCTTCTTTATTCAGATTCATCTTAATTGTGTTCGTTATCATGTCTTTTCATGGAACATGTTTATTATAGAACGATAATAGAAACTTATGCGTATTTTTAATAGTTTTTAAAACTTGTGGGTATAAATTATATTTCTTTAAAAAGTTAAATATTTCTCCAAAAATCTATGGTCATGCTGATATACGTATATTTTTCTATGTCTTAATTTTAGCATTAATTACTTATTTTCCAAACCTAATATTCCCAGTTTTCCTTATCAAGTGAATTTGTGAGGCAGTGCACACTAATTAAAAAAAACATTTCAGGACATAATTTACACCATATTTCCCCTATTGTCCTTTGTAAATAAAAAAATATATAACTTTGTGTATAGTGCAATTTATCTCTAGAAAAATATTAAACATAAAGGCAAATATGGTAGGAAAAATCAAACATCCATCTTGAAGTTTGTAAATTGCAAATATGGAAAAAAAAATTAAACATCCCTTTTGAACTTTGACCAAATGAAAAAGCCTCAAAAATTCAATTACTATGAAATAGAGGGAGTACTAAATATTAATTAATTGGAATACATAGCGTAGTAAATAGTCATGTCTATATTATCCAAATTCAAATCTAACAAATAAAAGTTGGCGGAGAAAAAAAAGTAGCAAAACATTTGTGTGTTGTGTGTTGAGAAAAAATTTCAGACCTTATTTTTTTTTATTTATCTGTGTGCCGCCTTGGAGCTCAAATGGAACCAAACAACATTTATCAGGCACACATGGTAAAATTCTACTCTTTTTATGTTATTATTTCTTTGTTTGTCTCTATTTTTAATGTCTATGTGATTCTGCACTTGTTTTTTTTTCATGGCAAAGGCATAATCCTTTTGGAATGATGATTAGCATTTGGATTAAGTTTTTTTTCTCTTTAGTTTTATGAGAAATATATAAGGAAAAGTTGTAAATGTGGAGTATTTAAGTTAACTACTAGTAATTTTTTTGAAGGATGTGTTTCATTTAAATCTACTTTAATTTATTGCAGAATGTTTTGGATTTCTGATTCTAGTTTGAGGTTTAATTATAGGATATCTAGCAAAAATATGTTACAAAAAGTAATAATTGTTATTTCATCGATCTGATTTGTTGCAAAATATCCTTATTGTTCAAGGATAGAAAAGGTTTGATACTTATTATGCATGATGCATAAATAGATGTATAAAGTAATCTGGATTAATACTCTATTAAATATCTTGATAGACAAAGTTCAATATTTAGATTATGAAAAAAAGTATTCAACTCTTAAAATAAAGGATAATATGGAAACTCCAAATCATTAGCCCCGCTCTTTCCTTTCCTCTCTCTCAAGTGTTCAATGGAGACGTGACAGCAGCCATGGCTGCATCCTGTGGGATAGATTTGCGTCAAACAGTGATTATCAAATTGCATATGGAAAACCAGTGCTATTACAGTTACAAAACTTTTTACCAAAGAAATTTGATGTTAAAGGAAACTGCAATATTGGACAACTTCATTTTCGTCACCAGTTGATCAGGTTTGATTTATATGAGGACTATGTACATGTTTTGTCAACTTCTTATGGTTATTTTATGTTAGACGGCGAATGGTATTTGTTTAAAATCTTTATGGACGCCATCGTTCAACCTCAAGGACGAAACACCAAAAGCCTGGGTATGGATTTCATTGCAAGAGTTACCTACAGATCTCACCAGGCCAAGTATGACTAGGGTTAAGATAATTCTAGACCTACTAGACAAGCATCCAAATCATGTAAGACTACAATTTTTTAAGAAAGAATCGGGTAAAATTATGGAACATTATCAAAGAATTGTCTATGACAATCTTCCACTGTATTGTACTCATTGTAAACACCAAGGACATGAGGAAAATGAATTCGTTTGTTAGTAGGGAAGGTATTGTCTCAAGATGATCATTTAGCCGACGAAGCTGGGCGAGATGTTGTGCTTATGCAACCTGATGTTGAGGCTAACAGTATGGAAAGATCAAGGAGATGCACATGATCTTTTTAAATCTAAGAGAGTTGTGAGTAAAGATATGGAAAAATCAGTTGGCGATCGAAATGTGGGGCAACAATTGTCTGGGAATCATAGTTCTTTGGCTATTGTTGCGGATAAAACTGATGTAGTTAACGGAGTCTCAAATTTGCATGGTACATTTCCTAGCGAGTTTGGGACTGATATTTTAGTAGATTCAACTCCTAAATCAAGTCGGATTTGAGAGGAGGCAGTAAAAAAGGTTGCAGACCATCATATAACCCCTGAAGCTTCAATTTTGTTGAAAGAACAATTCGGCTTAGACCATTGAGAATGGTTTGGATCCTGGAAACCAAAGGGAATGACAAAGATTTGGTGAAAGTTATGTCATCACTTTCTCAAGCTAATCTCACAAATAATTTGACTATTTCGAGCTGAGTGTTGGAGTTAACTTATTATGTACTAGTTGTAGTAGAACTCTATTTAGTATTTATTCTTTTACTAGTTGTTAATGTTGTAAATTCCCCTTATAAATACATGAATACAGAATGAGCAAGGCTTACGGTTTCACCTTCACTTTATCTTATCAAGAGCCCTAAACGATCTTTTCCATGGGTCTCAAAAGTTCCTCGTCTCAAACCACCCCTCTGCTCAACCGTCCTCCTTGAATCAATCTTCTCTTGGCCTTCCAACTCCCCCTCCGACAATATCCAATATCAAAGGTTTTGTTCCTATAGAATTGACATATGTCAACTACCTTACCTGGAAGAAAGTTTTTATCACCGTCCTTAAAAGTCACAACCTTCTTGCCTTAGTCGATGGAACTGTACCATGCCACCAACCGAGCATGCTGATTTCAGGCTAGGGACTCAATGTGATACTATTGCATTAAGTTGGATTAATGCAACCCTTTCTTCCGCTGTTCTTGACACACTTTTAAACTATGCTTGTGAGACATCTAAACAAGCTTGGGACACCTTAGCCTCCCTATATTTAGATCAAGTATCTTCCTCTATCATTCACCTCAAGTCCAAATTCCAGAATTTCAAAAAAGGTTCCCTTTCCATGGAATATTATCTTCAACAACTTCACTCGGTTGCCTGCTCTCTTAGGGCAATCGGTAAATCTGTAACTGATGATGATTTAGTCACTCAAGCTTTTCAAGGATTACCTCCTTCCTATCGGACCTTTGTGTATGGATTAAATGCGACTGGAACGCTTCCTTCCTTCATTGCATGACGACCACTTCTTCTCATCGAAGAAGCTCACATTAGTTCACATACTTCTGAAGAGTCAAATCCTCAAACTGCTTTGTTAGCGTCTTCTCAAGGGAATAACACTTCTAATTCCTCGTCATTCGTAAATGGAAATCAAACTGCCAAAGGACACTTCAATGGACGCGGCCGTGGCAGAAATAACAGGGGTCAATATGGTAGAGGTCGAGGCTACCACAACTCTTCATGGTCTTGTTTCCAACATCAATCTAGGCCTCCTTCTCCTAGTTTTCACCTTCACTTTATCTCTTTCATCTCTGAGTGCTCCTTGGTGGGCTGATTTAGTTGATGAAGAAGTGCAGGTTTCACCTCCTCTTTCGAAGGCAAGTTAAGTCCTAGCTCTAGAATTTGTGCCTAAAAGTGTGATTGCAAAGAAGAATGAATCAGAGGCCTTAGCATCAGGATTTAGTCCCACTAATACTTAATTAAGCTATTGATATGGGCGATGATTTTTTTTATGAGGATGAAGAAGATAATATGTTGGACATATGCTTTGATAAGGTGGCTAGGGATGGGGATATTTCATCTCGGCATCAAAGAAGTAGTAGCAACAAGAGCTAAAAAAAAAGAAAAAAAAAGACACATGGTACGCAACACAGTTGTGGATGGTAAAATGATTGGAGAGTTAATTTGTTCCACGTCAAATATCGATGTGATTTGCAAAACAAAATTATATGACAGTGTCAATAGATTTAACAAGATCCTATAAACCCAAGAATAAGTGATTAACTATCAAGTGTTGTCAGACAAATTTGAAGAAGATGACAAGAGAAAGATACTTCAGGTTAATTTAGAGGGACAATCTATTATTTTTAATTTATACAATTGTATGAGGAAGATCTTGGTTGATAACTCAATTTTCTTCTTGGCTTTTATATTTTTGCATTATTTAAGTATCCTCATTTGTAATATCATCATAGAGTGTATTACAAACTCGATGATGGTCATAAAATACCTAGCTCTCTCTTGTTCTTATTTCTTCATGCTTGTTAATTGGTAGAGCTTCATAACCGTATCAGAATTGGTAAAGTAATTAAAGTCTAGTCCCCTGTCTTGTACTTATCCATATTGAGGATTTTTTATGTTAATAAAAGGCCATATATATATATATATATATATGGAACATCAGAGTAGTAGTGAATATCTACACTGATAGGAAGTTTCACTAACATTGATTAGCAGTTGCCATGATAAATACTCATAGTTGTTAACTTAAATATGTTTAAATTCACTAACCTTCATGTCTATTGCCTTTTTACTTTCTAAATATAGATTCTTTGTCATCACAAAGGTACTATAGCATAATAAAGGAAAAATAACATTTTTATTATGCGTAAATAATCTAAATACATGTTCTAGTAACGTAACAGAAGACTAGGCATAATTGGTAAAGTTGCTACCACGTGACGAGGAGGTCACAGGTTCGAGCGGTGGAAAAAATCTTTTATTGAAATGTAGAGTAAGATTGCATACATCAATAAAACACTGGAGAGAGATGTTGGGTATATAAGTAAAAGGGTCTTACACCAAAGCGACACGTTTCAAAGCTGTGCAGGCTTAGGCCCAAAGTGGACAATATCACTAGTGGAATGAGCCATTATAGATGGTATAGAGATACTCTTGTATCAACCTTGTCGAAGTGGGTTAGAGCTTAAGTTTAACTGAGTTTAGGTAAATCCTGGTAAGACAGGAAAAACTCAGTGAAGATGTTGGTTATATAAGTAAGCAAGACTTACACCATAGTGACGCATTTTAAAGTTGTGCCAGCCTAGGACTAAAGCGAACAATATCACTAACGGTCTAAGCTGTTTTATCTAACATATGCCCCTCACAACACTTCCAGTTTCATCCTTGAGTCTCATTCTTTTCTAACAAACACTTCATAATCTTACCCGGTGGGTGGTGTCATCACTCAAGCCTTGAAACTCCTGTTCATCACTTACTCATTCGACACGTATGGAAGTCAACAGAATTGGAACTTATTACTTTAAGTTCAATTGTACGATCAAGGGTAGAGTAAAACATGTAACTTCTTTAATGTTTGTGTAGCCTCTTAATTATATAAGTGTTCGTTGACAAACCCTAGTTCTCGGATACCACTTATGAACATTGAGTAATTCATTAAGTGAAAAGTTAACAAAAAGATTGATAACGCGATAAAATCCATTGGTTTGTACCTTGACAAAAGAGAAGTGATTACATGTGAAATAGTACTCACATGATGAGCTGAACCCAAATATACGAGAATGTAAGTTGTACTAGCACCAACTTATTGCTATACTAAAGTACAAACCAACAAACAAATTTCTTGTCATGTATTTACAATGGCAGCAAGAAAATCTGTATTGTACTTTTACTATTCTTTACCTCCTTAAAGTGCTTCTTTAATTTAGGAGGAATACTGGAGGTATTTCCGTCATAATACTTGGAATGCGGTGCATATGAGTTGCTGCAAAAGGAGGGATTTATAACATATATAAGCATCTAAGCTAAATAAAGATGAAAACATGATTTTTCTGATTATGATTTACCTTTTGTAACTGTTGATTTTTTGTTTCCTCATTCTTCATTTTGTTCATATGGTAATGTTGATTTTGTCGTTTCCTCATTCTTCATTTGTTCATATGGTAATGTTTATTTTGAATTTCTTGTCTTTTCTTATGAACTTGCAGGAAAAAAATTGTAAAATTTGTGGTGATATAGGTTCTCAAGAAGCAATTATTAACTGCTATAAGTGTAAAAATGTTGACGTGCACCAGTAAGTTCTCTCTAGCTTTTTAGCATGAAAAGGCAGTCAGTCGAGCTGATAGTCATGATTTCTTATCCGTACTTGCTGCATAGACCTTGTGCCATATCTATATGTTCATTGTAAACCTCAAACATTGTCCCATTCCCAAATCCATTCTTTTTTTTATTGACTTGCCATTTCTAATGGAAAAGTTGATCTTTTCACACAAGGGGTTGCTCCTCTTGAAGCAAATTGAGAGTTAGATTATCAGCTTTTGCTCCCCTTTTTTTGAAACTTAAATAGGGATGAAAAGTTGAATAGAACTAAAAGCCTAAATGGAAGTGATGTTACGTATTAGGGAGAGTAAGGAGCTCTTCGAGTTGTCTAATCTTTCTGGCGTTCGGATCCTAATAGTATTGGGTTCCACCTAAAGGATACATTGATTCTTTCATTAGAATGTTCTGGCATTTAATTCTATTAAGTATTTGGTTCTCTTCTTATTTTTAAAAATTATGCTTTTCTCTTCCTTTCAGATTTTGCGTGTCGGGTTATTATGTTGATGCACCAGTGGATTGGTGTTGTGAAAAATGTGATAGTGACAAATGTATAATATCTTTATCACATGGACTAGAAAATGTGCAATCCGAGGGATCATCTGCAAAGATTTGTCTGAGTAGTGTGCAACCAAATAAGTTTCCTCGTGGGAGTATGAATCGTATTAACTGGGAAAAGGAGGTAAAGACTGGGAAAGCCAGATATCTGCCTGTTGAAGACGCACTTGGTCTGCGATCAGGCATGGAGAAATATGAATCACCATTGGTAACTACTGTGTCCTCAAGAGTGGTGTCAACCGAATCCATGGCGATCGTGACTCAAGATCATTTTAGCAATCCTAGAGTTCAAATTCCAAATTCTTTTCCTTAGAAGAGTGCAATGCAATTATATAAAGGTTGAGTGTTCACCAACATTTTTTGAATTCATTAATTGGTTTAATTTGTCCTCTTTTTATACCTCTAATCTTCAGAAATTTCATTTTCTATCATTTACTTTTTACTTCCATCCAATTGATGTAGCTTATTTTTTAGGTCCGGCTGGCTCTACTATTATGGAGCATAGGAGTCCCAATGTTGTGAATGAGAATCGAATGATGAATTCATCTATGACACACCCTTGTGATCCTGCTTTAGTTCCTTTCTGGAAGTAAGTACCCTTTATGAATGCACATTAATTTCTAATATAGTTTAACACAGGGTAAATTGAGCTCCAAAAAGTTCAAATTCAGCAAGTTAGTCATTTGCATATTTCTCCCGTGTGGAATGGAATGGTTGCCCAGAAAACTATTTGGGGTGCAAGCAAGCTCTAGGAACGCCATTAGTATAATAACTAAAAAAATGAATAGTATACTGTATAATATATGCCTAACTATGGGAAAGAGTTCTACATACTATATATTTTTGTGCCCTTGAAACTTGAATACGCCTTTTGTTATGCGTCGAAAAACAGAGAAGTTTCCCTTTGATTATTCTACGTACTATATATATATAGAGAGAGAGAGAGATCTTTTTTTACTTGAAGAATTGGAACAACTCAACAGGAATACAGGTTCACTTCCCTATAATAATTAGTCTTTCTCTTCTTTGCATTTTAGGGGAAATTTTGACATCTTAGGTGCGCTGGAACTTGCACCTGGTTATATCAAGGCTCATTCTCCTTGCAGAGTTAGACGAAAGGTTTATGAGTTCTCAGGACTATTGCCTGATACTCTTAAACTTGAATTAGTTCCCCGTGGGGATGTCTGGACAAGTCTTTTCAACGGTTATTTTCCGGATAAAGAAGACATAGGACTCTATTTCTTCGCAAGTGATAGAGAGAGGTCAGCTTCTACCCTATATATCTACCCCGAAAAGGGATCAGGGGTGCAAAGTAGAAGTGCGCCCTTGCCCGGGATTATTTTTACTATTTGAATTTCCCATTATCTGTAGGTCTGAGAGATATATCGCCCTGGTGGAGTTCATGCATAGCAAGGATTTGGTGTTGCGAACTCTTATCAATGATGTTGAGTTGATTATACTGACATCCACAGCCCTATGCAGTGATTCTCAAAGTACATTTATAATATCTACGTTATTTTCTCATTTTCTTATTCCCTTTCATGAAATTTTAGGTAATATATATATTCAATTATGCTCTGTAGAAGATTAATTTTCCTGTCTATCCAGAAGATTATTCCTTTTAAGTTAGCAATACTTGTTTGGTTTCGTTTGAATATAAATGGTTTAGTGCGGTAAGTCATCAGGCGAAGCTGTAGAAGGACAATCTGGGGCTGAATTTATCTGTAGTTTGTGTGCCTTGAATTTAAGTTCAAATTTCTGTGGATGTTCTTGCAGGATGGAACAGTGAGCACTTCCTGTGGGGATTATTTTACCGCATGGGATGTGCTGAAGGAGGCAGCAACAAAGTGGTGGACATGGAGATAGACATGATAGCTGGAGAAGATGTAGGAACGCTGGACATTGTGCTCCACTCATGGTTGTAGATCTGTTCCCAACGAGTTTTCTTCATTCAGTTCAGTCTGTTTTAGTCCAGCTACTTAATTCTGTCTATCTTGATGCTTGCATCGTCTATGTGACTCGTATCTTTTGGTTCTATCATCCGACTCTACTGTTAGACTCCTCATACTAGCTATTTGTCACAAATACAAATCAACAACTAGATTTATGGTCAATATGTGAGTACTGAGTTCTTTAATCGTTCATCGCTTGGAATCCTATTACAGTTATGGTCAGTATGTGAATTTAAAATGGAACAAGTTGCTTAAAACAACTCAGTTGGTGCTGCACAGCCTTCACTATCGGAAATGGTTGAAGACATTTGATCGGAAAGATACTTTTCTTTGTGATATGCTCTGCATTCTGAAATGTTGAAAGACATTTTATCGGAAAGATATTTTTCTTTGTGATATGCTCTGCATTCTGAAATGTTTGAAGACACTTTATCGATGATCTGCCACTCATTCATGCCCGAAAAAATGAAAGAATTAAAACCCTTTTTATATATTTCAGATCACAGAAAGATGTTTCTCAAAATTTAAATGAATAATCATGAATTTGCTATAAAGTTTGCAGTTTGAAATTGGACTAGCATTTAACACTAATGAATAACCCTTTATAAGGAATGTTGATCATTTATACAACTTTTTATTATGCACGTGAGGATATCTTCGTCACACGCTGCCTACATACCCCAAAATAAATCCTACAGAGGGATCAAGTCCACACTACATACTTCTTTACATATATTACAAATCATTTGCTTATTATTAATTATCTATCTATTTGTTAGTACCCAGTACCCTTCCACAAGTTCCGTTCTCTACTTCCTTCAGATCTGGTAATTGCCTCACGAATTTATGATTGCCGCACTTGAATGTTATCTTCCGGATTGGTTTGTGTAGAAGGGACTCTGAACCACTTTTCTTCTTCCTTGTCTTTGCTGTGTTGACTACGATGGACGAATAATTCTGCAGAAAAGGATGGTTCAAGAGCAGATCGGTAGTCCAACGCGAGCTGGGATTCTTCACAAGACATCTCTTCAGAAAATCTTTGGCTTCCTTTGACAACTTAGAAGTCTGAAACTTAGGTTTCTCAAACGCGATTTGGTGCAACACATGATCATCATCTCCGTCCCACAGCGGTGTCCCTGTAATCAGCTCATAGACAGTGCAACCAAGAGCCCAAATATCAACATGTGGGCCATACTCATAGTTACGCACCAATTCAGGTGCCATATACCTTTTTGTTCCCCTGATCATCAGTTGTCGTTTTTCTTTGACAGCCTGTTCAAAAGTCATGGAAAGCCCGAAATCAGCAATCTTGGCAGTTTCTTCTGTGCCACCAGGAGAATATTGTCAGGTTTGATGTCGCAGTGAATAATTCCGTTGGTGTGAATGCAACTGAGGCCTAAAAGAATATTCTTTGTGTGTTTTTTAACTTCAAACTCGGTCAGTGAATTGCAATTGCGAAGACGATTGGCAAGGCTTCCTCCTGATGCATACTCCAGCAATAAGTTGTAAATGATGACTTCATCTTCGAATGAGAGATTAGCTCCGAAACATCGAATAATGCCCGGAGAGTATTTGAACATACCGAGAAATTCCTCTTCTTCTTTCAACGATTGAGAAGCATTGTAGTTGCAAGACTTGACGGCAATAAGAGAGGGAAGAGTAACGCCGTGAAATAGTGCATTGGAGGTAGAAGCTAACGAGACGACACCGAAACTACCTTGACCAAGAGTTGTGCCTCTATCCACAATAATTCCGCCATTGAAAATTAATTATAAATTGGATGTGCAGTATACTAATTATGACCTACTATTACTAACGACTTATAGTTATCTAATCCTATTTTAATTTGGATTAAACCTTTCTTACCTAAATGGATCCTCAAAGTTTCTTAAATAAGAAAGTTTCTAAATAGTTTTAAAATTTATATAGCTTTATTTCCTTCTACACTATTCTTCTCGTCTGTTTTCCTATTCTTTTCCTAAATAAATTTCTTAAACAAGATATTTGTGAAATAAATTATTAATCAAATTAAAGAGCATAATGTAGAGGGGGAAAATCAATATATTTTGATTTCTTTTCCATTAATAGTAATAAATAGATTTTTTAAAAATAATTAT
>CM040623.1:77979931-77993612 GCA_022817965.1 Solanum lycopersicoides
CAAATTTCTTGTCATGTATTTACAATGGCAGCAAGAAAATCTGTATTGTACTTTTACTATTCTTTACCTCCTTAAAGTGCTTCTTTGATTTAGGAGGAATACTGGAGGTATTTCCGTCATAATACTTGGAATGCGGTGCATATGAGTTGCTGCAAAAGGAGGGATTTATTACATATATAAGCATCTAAGCTAAATAAAGATGAAAACATGATTTTTCTGATTATGATTTAGCTTTGTGTAACTGTTGATTTTTTGTTTCCTCATTCTTCATTTTGTTCATATGGTAATGTTGATTTTGTCGTTTCCTCATTCTTCATTTGTTCATATGGTAATGTTTATTTTGAATTTCTTGTCTTTTCTTATGAACTTACAGGAAAAACTTTGTAAAATTTGTGGTGATATAGGTTCTCAAGAAGCAATCATTACTTGCTATAAGTGTAAAAATGTTGACGTGCACCAGTAAGTTCTCTCTCGATTTTTAGCATGAAAAGGCAGTCAGTCGAGCTGATAGTCATGATTTCTTATCCGTACTTGCTGCATAGACCTTGTGCCATATCTATATGTTCATTGTAAACCTCAAACATTGTCCCAATCCCAAATCCATTCTTTTTTTATTGACTTGCCATTTCTAATGGAAAAGTTGATCTTTTCACACAAGGGGTTGCTCCTCTTGAAGCAAATTGCGAGTTAGATTATCAGCTTTTGCTCCCCTTTTTTTGAAACTTAAATAGGGATGAAAAGTTGAATAGAACTAAAATCCTAAATGGAAGTGATATTACGTATTAGGGAGAGTAAGGAGCTCTTCGAGTTGTCTAATCTTTCTGGCGTTCGGATCCTAATAGTATTGGGTTCCACCTAAAGGATACATTGATTCTTTCATTAGAATGTTCTGGCATTTAATTCTATTAAGTATTTGGTTCTCTTCTTTTTAAAAATTATGCTTTTCTCTTCCTTTCAGATTTTGCGTGTCGGGTTATTATGTTGATGCACCAGTGGATTGGTGTTGTGAAAAATGTGATAGTGACAAATGTATAATATCTTTATCACATGGACTAAAAAATGTGCAATCCGAGGGATCATCTGCAAAGATTTGTCTGAGTAGTGTGCAACCAAATAAGTTTCCTCGTGGGAGTAGGAATCGTATTAACTGGGAAAAGGAGGTAAAGACTGGGAAAGCCAGATATCTGCCTGTTGAAGACGCACTTGGTCTGCGATCAGGCATGGAGAAATATGAATCACCATTGGTAACTACTGTGTCCTCAAGAGTGGTGTCAACCGAATCCATGGCGATCGTGACTCAAGATCATTTTAGCAATCCTAGAGTTCAAATTCCAAATTCTTTTCCTGAGAAGAGCGCAATGCAATTATATAAAGGTTGAGTGTTCACCAACATTTTTTGAATTCATTAATTGGTTTAATTTGTCCTCTTTTTATACCTCTAATCTTCAGAAATTTCATTTTCTATCATTTACTTTTTACTTCCATCCAATTGATGTAGCTTATTTTTTAGGTCCGGCTGGCTCTACTATTATGGAGCATAGGAGTCCCAATGTTGTGAATGAGAATCGAATGATGAATTCATCTATGACACACCCTTGTGATCCTGCTTTAGTTCCTTCCTGGAAGTAAGTACCCTTCATGAATGCACATTAATTTCTAATATAGTTTAACACAGGGTAAATTGAGCTCCAAAAAGTTCAAATTCAGCAAGTTAGTCATTTGCATATTTCTCCCGTGTGGAATGGAATGGTTGCCCAGAAAACTATTTGGGGTGCAAGCAAGCTCTAGGAACTCCATTAGTATAATAACTAAAAAAATGAATAGTATATTGTATAATATATGCCTAACTATGGGAAAGAGTTCTACATACTATATATTTTTGTGCCCTTGAAACTCGAATACGCCTTTTGTTATGCGTCGAAAAACAGAGAAGTTTTCCTTTGATTATTCTACGTACTATATATATATATAAAGAGAGAGAGAGATCTTTTTTTAATTGAAGAATTGGAACAACTCAACAGGAATACAGGTTCACTTCCCTATAATAATTAGTCTTTCTCTTCTTTGCATTTTAGGGGAAATTTTGACATCTTAGGTGCGCTGGAACTTGCACCTGGTTATATCAAGGCTCATTCTCCTTGCAGAGTTAGACGAAAGGTTTATGAGTTCTCAGGACTATTGCCTGATACTCTTAAACTTGAATTAGTTCCCCGTGGGGATGTCTGGACAAGTCTTTTCAACGGTTATTTTCCGGATAAAGAAGACATAGGACTCTATTTCTTCGCAAGTGATAGAGAGAGGTCAGCTTCTACCCTATATATCTACCCCGAAAAGGGATCAGGGGTGCAAAGTAGAAGTGCGCCCTTGCCCGGGATTATTTTTACTATTTGAATTTCCCATTATCTGTAGGTCTGAGAGATATATCGCCCTGGTGGAGTTCATGCATAGCAAGGATTTGGTGTTGCGAACTCTTATCAATGATGTTGAGTTGATTATACTGACATCCACAGCCCTATGCAGTGATTCTCAAAGTACATTTATAATATCTACGTTATTTTCTCATTTTCTTATTCCCTTTCATGAAATTTTAGGTAATATATATATTCAATTATGCTCTGTAGAAGATTAATTTTCCTGTCTATCCAGAAGATTATTCCTTTTAAGTTAGCAATACTTGTTTGGTTTCGTTTGAATATAAATGGTTTAGTGCGGTAAGTCATCAGGCGAAGCTGTAGAAGTACTGATTGTACAATCTGGGGCTGAATTTATCTGTAGTTTGTGTGCCTTGAATTTAAGTTCAAATTTCTGTGGATGTTCTTGCAGGATGGAACAGTGAGCACTTCCTGTGGGGATTATTTTACCGCATGGGATGTGCTGAAGGAGGCAGCAACAAAGTGGTGGACATGGAGATAGACATGATAGCTGGAGAAGATGTAGGAACGCTGGACATTGTGCTCCACTCATGGTTGTAGATCTGTTCCCAACGAGTTTTCTTCATTCAGTTCAGTCTGTTTTAGTCCAGCTACTTAATTCTGTCTATCTTGATGCTTGCATCGTCTATGTGACTCGTATCTTTTGGTTCTATCATCCGACTCTACTGTTAGACTCCTCATACTAGCTATTTGTCACAAATACAAATCAACAATTAGATTTATGGTCAATATGTGAGTACTGAGTTCTTTAATCGTTCATCGCTTGGAATCCTATTACAGTTATGGTCAGTATGTGAATTTAAAATGGAACAAGTTGCTTAAAACAACTCAGTTGGTGCTGCACAGCCTTCACTATCGGAAATGGTTGAAGACATTTGATCGGAAAGATACTTTTCTTTGTGATATGCTCTGCATTCTGAAATGTTGAAAGACATTTTATCCGAAAGATATTTTTCTTTGTGATATGCTCTGCATTCTGAAATGTTTGAAGACACTTTATCGATGATCTGCCACTCATTCATGCCCGAAAAAATCAAAGAATTAAAACCCTTTTTATATATTTCAGATCACAGAAAGATGTTTCTCAAAATTTAAATGAATAATCATGAATTTGCTATAAAGTTTGCAGTTTGAAATTGGACTAGCATTTAATACTAATGAATAACCCTTTATAAGGAATGTTGATCATTTATACAACTTTTTTACTATGCACGTGAGGATATCTTCGTCACACGCTGCCTACATACCCCAAAATAAATCCTACAGAGGGATCAAGTCCACACTACATACTTCTTTACATATATTACAAATCATTTGTTTATTATTAATTATCTATCTATTTGTTAGTACCCAGTACCCTTCCACAAGTTCCGTTCTCTACTTCCTTCAGATCTGGTAATTGCCTCACGAATTTATGACTTCCGCACTTGAATGTTATCTTCCGGATTGGTTTGTGTAGAATGGACTCTGAACCACTTTTCTTCTTCCTTGTCTTTGCTGTGTTGACTACGATGGACGAATAATTCTGCAGAAAAGGATGGTTCAAGAGCAGATCGGTAGTCCAACGCGAGCTGGGATTCTTCACAAGACATCTCTTCAGAAAATCTTTGGCTTCCTTTGACAACTTAGAAGTCTGAAACTTAGGTTTCTCAAACGCGATTTGGTGCAACACATGATCATCATCTCCGTCCCACAGCGGTGTCCCTGTAATCAGCTCATAGACAGTGCAACCAAGAGCCCAAATATCAACATGTGGGCCATACTCATAGTTACGCACCAATTCAGGTGCCATATACCTTTTTGTTCCCCTGATCATCAGTTGTCGTTTTTCTTTGACAGCCTGTTCAAAAGTCATGGAAAGCCCGAAATCAGCAATCTTGGCAGTTTCTTCTGTGCCCACCAGGAGAATATTGTCAGGTTTGATGTCGCAGTGAATAATTCCGTTGGTGTGAATGCAACTAAGGCCTAAAAGAATATTCTTTGTGTGTTTTTTAACTTCAAACCCGGTCAGTGAATTGCAATTGCAAAGACGATTGGCAAGGCTTCCTCCTGATGCATACTCCAGCAATAAGTTGTAAATGATGACTTCATCTTCGAATGAGAGATTAGCTCCGAAACATCGAATAATGCCCGGAGAGTATTTGAACATACCGAGAAATTCCTCTTCTTCTTTCAACGATTGAGAAGCATTGTAGTTGCAAGACTTGACGGCAATAAGAGAGGGAAGAGTAACGCCGTGAAATAGTGCATTGGAGGTAGAAGCTAACGAGACGACACCGAAACTACCTTGACCAAGAGTTGTGCCTCTATCCCACAATAATTCCGCCATTGAAAATTAATTATAAATTGGATGTGCAGTATACTATATTATGACCTACTATTACTAACGACTTATAGTTATCTAATCCTATTTTAATTTGGATTAAACCTTTCTTACCTAAATGGATCCTCAAAGTTTCTTAAAATAAGAAAGTTTCTAAATAGTTTCAAAATTTAACTATAGCTTTATTTCCTTCTACACTATTCATCTCGTCTGTTTTCCTTCTATTTTCCTAAATAAATTTCTTAAACAAGATATTTGTGAAATAAATTATTAATCAAATTAAAGAGCATAATTTAAAGGCGGGAAAATCAATATATTTTAATCTATTCTCTATTAATATAATAATAATAATAATAATAAATAGATTTTAGAAAGGATTATTAATCAAATTAAAGAGCATAATTTCAGGGAGGGAAAATCAGTCAGCATAGTAATAAATAGATGTTAAATATTATATAAACAACGTGTATACATACTTTTTATACAATATTATATATTATACTAGTAAAATAACCGGCGCCTCGCTCGGAAATATAATATCATGAAATTTATAAAATAATACTTAAAACCTATCTCTTATTAAAACTAAAACATTATATTATCTTACATAGAAGATTACGTAGTAATAACAAACAGTAATAATGTAAAGGAAGATGATAATTATAACATCTTATTATTTATACTTTAATCAATCATCTTAAATATGAATTTATAACTTATCATTTTCTATCCTTTGGTACTTGAGTGGTTCCATCATTCCATTTTATATGGGGTCTGGATTTTCTCCTAACAAGTGATCCATCATGTGGTTCTTCCACCATCCATAATACTTTCCATTAAACAGTAGTGGTCAAGTTTGAGAAGCTCCTTCTTATGGTGTAGGTGGTGCAACCCTTGACCTTTTTCAAGATGTTAGTCTTTTAATGAAAAGACATGCCCTGATACCAATCGAAGAAACCTTACCCCAATACAAGAATTATGTTCTTGTACTTTTGTAGCAACACAATAAAACAGAGATTTTATCGTGGAAACCTTCCTAAGTCAAGGAAGGGAAAAACCACACCGAAATTTTATATTAATTCAAGGGTTATAACTCAGTTAATCAATGAATCTAACTCTAAACTTATACTCTTTTCGTTTAACTATAATTGAAAACTCTCCACTCACCAAGAAGTCAAACTCGCTTCTTGTTTACACAAATTCTCAACTCTTCTTAACTCTAACCACCCAAGAAGTCAAACACACTTCTTGTTTAGAATTCTCACAACCTCTCTCTTAACTTTACCCCCAAGAAGTAGGGGTGGGCATAAACACCGGAAAACCGAAACACCGAACCGAACTGAATTTTTTCATAATTTTGGTTTCTGTATTTCCGTTTTTGGTTCGGTATTCGGTTTACTTTTTTGTATTTTTTGGTATTTTGGTTCGGTTTTCGGTACTTCTTATTTTGGTTTTCGGTATTTCGGTTTAAACCGAAATATTATACTATAATTTATATTATTTTTATATTATATTAATTAATAATTATTAATGTTAAATAATCTTTTAAAAAAAGAAAAAAACATGTGAAACCCTATCCTATTCCCAATTTAATTTTGAATCTCTCTCCTCTTGGCTCTGCGCAGCCCGCTTCTCTTCACTCTTCAGCTCTTCTTCTCTTCTGTTCATCTTCCTCTTTCAATCGTGAGATAGCAGCCACCACCGCCAACCACCAGCAGCAGCAGCAGCCAGGCGCCAGCAGCAGCAGCAGCCGCCAAGCGTCAGGCGCCAGCAGCAGCAGCCAGCAGCAGCGTCCCAGCAGCTTCAAATTTTCAACCGGCGTCCATTAAGCGTCCACTAAGCAGGCCCATTAAAAAACCGAAATAAAAAAACCAAACCGAATTAATAAAAACCGAACCGAAATAACAAAAACCGAACCGAACCAAAATATTTTGGTTTGGTATTCGGTACACAATTTGCAAGAACCGAAAACCGAAAAAACCGGGAAAAAAAAATGAAACCGAACCGAAATACCGAATGCCCACCCCTACCAAGAAGTCAAACCCACTTGTTGTTACAATTCTCTCAAGACTCTACCCACAAGAAGTCAAACCCACTTCTTGTTACACAATATAGGAATTATTACAACTAAATAATAAATGTAGAACAAATCAACAAAAACTAATAACCCTAGCTTCTAATTGATCAGACTTCAATATTCAATAGTTCAGAGTGTAACAAAACTCGTGAACTTGGTCCTTACGTTGTTGTGACAAAGCACTGCATTTTTTCTCACATAACCACTGCTCTTAAGATGATAAATTTCATGAATATGCAATAGCTATCATTCTTGATTTGCTGGAAAAATTCTCACGATTTGTGTTATTGCGAAGACATTTTTTTCCCTTCAACTTCTTGTAACTTTTATAGAGTTTGATTTGCATTCATGTCTATATTTACTTCTTTCCTTATTTGATTTGAATTTCTACTTCTTTATTTATCATAAAATTAATTAAAGAGAAATGTAAAAACATTAAGATTTTCTACTCAAAACTTTCTCTTATATTATCTGTTGTCTCAATCATTGAAAATGTCAAGTTCACATTCAATCCGATTTACATAAACCAATTAGTTCTTTTTTCTCAAATCCTCGTCGTAACAACTTGTTTAATTAATCCAATCATCATATAATCCAAAAACTCCATCAATGTACCTATGCAGCATGAGTAAATGGTTAACTCTTGTGTCTTGATCCCAAATAGGAATCATGACCTCATCTTCTACCTCGACGACTATTGCCACTAAAGGATCCATATTCTCTAAAAATGTACTTCAAATCACTTTCATTAAATCTTACACCTCTAAAATCCTTTGTCAGCCATTTCACCAAAGGAAACTCACTAATTAGAGGTGAGTTTCCTTTGGTGAAATGGCTGACAAAGGATTTTAGAGGTGTAAGATTTAATGAAAGTGATTTGAAGTACATCTTCGAGAACATGGATCCTTTAGTAGCTATAGTCGCCGAGGTAGAAGATGAGGTCAGGATTCCTATTTGGGATCAACATTCAAGAGTTAACCATTTTCTCATATTGCATAAGGACATTGATGGAGTTTTTGGATTCTACGATGATTGGATTGAACAGGTTGTTATTCGACGAGAATTTGAGGGAAAAGAACTAATTGGTTTGTATGTAAATCGACTGAATTGGAACTTGATATTTTCAGTGATTGAGACAACAAAGAATATAAGACAAAGTTCTCTGTAGAAAATCTTTAATGCTCTTACATTTTCATTGCAATTATTATATTTCCAAATGCATGTACAATAAGAATTTGACATCAACAATCTATCTTGAGAGATAACATGCAATTATAAAAACATTTCCTTTTATATTCTTAGCATTCAAAATTGTGCAAATATTATTCAAATCACTATTTCACTTTATGTCTTATGTCTAGTCGAAAATCGCGTCAAATTCCATTGAATTATCGAATTTGTTACAAAAATAACCTGACTTTACGTTTTGGCTCTAAAATCCCCCAACATCAATGTATTGGCCATCTAATGATCTTCTTTTTGTAGCCCCATTTGTAAGTATAACTTAAGGTTTCATTTATTATATGACACAATATAAATGATTTTTCTTATAGTTAACATAAACTTTTCCTTATATATTTTTCATAAAAAATAATTAAAGAGAAGAAAAAAACTTAATTCCAATGGTAATCATCATTCCAAAAGGATTATGCCTTTACCATGAAAAAAAAAAACAAGTGCAGAATCACAGACATAAAAATGGGGAAAAACAAAGAAATAGTGACATAAAATGAGTAGAATTTTACCATGTGTGTCTGAAGAATGTTGTTTGGTTCCATTTGAGCTCCGAGGCGGTGTTCACATCCCTATTATATTCAAATAGGGCAAAACATCGTGGTGACTCAAAAAATAATAAATTATTTCAATTTTAAAAGAATTTAAAGAATAAATGATTTTTAAAAGTGAAAAGGGAATCACCAACAATATATATATAATTAAACCAAATTTCCGTCTTTTTAAATGGGAAGGCCTCCAAAACCGACAGAATGATTTTCTCATTGGTCAATTTTAACATGTAACTAACTATTATCATAATAAAGCTAACAACAAGAATATCACATGACTCACTATAAAAAGAATAAGTAAACAACTCATATAAAATCAAGAATTTTCAAATTACTCCACTAATAACATAACATCAATACGAGGGACGAAACAATTAATGAAACATCAATAAACAATGAGCAAATGGAATAGCCATTAACATAAAAATGAGGAAAACTAAAATTAAAATAAAGCAACCAATAAACACAATGACAACACATATTGATAAATAAATTTAAAATCTGAAAACTTAAACAAGAGATGATGACAGTGACACAAATGAACAAAAGAAAAGCATTCTAGCAATAGCACATGTATCCTATCTAATAATAATAAAAAATAAAAATAATATCAATTAGTTAATAATCATAACCCACCAACAGAGAATTAAAAGACTTGAACATAAACAAATTATAAACTTTTAACTATGAATATGAAAATACCCATTAATATAACTAAGTGAACATCACAAACAACAAACCAAAAGAGATACATAGAGCAAGAATAAAATTACTTAATGTTAAACAACCCACAAATTTAAAAAATGAAAACATAGATCAATACTAATCAACATTAAGAACAAAATTAAAGGGTCCGATTTGAGTTCTCACCATTGTTGGGCATTGTAGAGTTGTTGTTGTAGTGTGGCTGTTGTTCACCGGAGTTAACGGTGTGTTGGGATTCGTTGGTCACTGAAAGTAGCATCGCAGCAGTTAGATGGAGCTGGTTGTAGTTCGTTGTTCACCGATTCATCGAGCCTGAAGCTCATCGCGGTGGAGATCTGGTGGTACTGCTCTTGTTTGCTGGAACTTAGCTTTCTGGATTTAATGGTGAAGACACCTGTGAATACAAACAAAAAATTGAAAAGGGGAAAGGGGAAGGGAATGGCTGCGTTGTTTAGCTCCGGTTCATTGGAGCTTTAAGCTCCTCGCCGGAGCTGCTGCTGGAAAACGAGAAAACGAAAGGGGTTTTGGATCTAGTTTTCTTATGGGTTTGGTGGCTTTCTGATGGGTCTTGGTCGTGGCGCTCCGACTTGGAGCTGGTGGTTGGAGCAATGGTGGTTTCGGGTTGCTGTTCAGAGCTTTTGGTTGAGGGTCGAAGGCTGTAATCAGCTCATAGACAGTGCAACCAAGAGCCCAAATATCAACATGTGGGCCATACTCATAGTTACGCACCAATTCAGGTGCCATATACCTTTTTGTTCCCCTGATCATCAGTTGTCGTTTTTCTTTGACAGCCTGTTCAAAAGTCATGGAAAGCCCGAAATCAGCAATCTTGGCAGTTTCTTCTGTGCCCGCCAGGAGAATATTGTCAGGTTTGATGTCGCAGTGAATAATTCCGTTGGTGTGAATGCAACTGAGGCCTAAAAGAATATTCTTTGTGTGTTTTTTAACTTCAAACTCGGTCAGTGAATTGCAATTGCGAAGACGATTGGCAAGGCTTCCTCCTGATGCATACTCCAGCAATAAGTTGTAAATGATGACTTCATCTTCGAATGAGAGATTAGCTCCGAAACATCGAATAATGCCCGGAGAGTATTTGAACATACCGAGAAATTCCTCTTCTTTCAACGATTGAGAAGCATTGTAGTTGCAAGACTTGACGGCAATAAGAGAGGGAAGAGTAACGCCGTGAAATAGTGCATTGGAGGTAGAAGCTAACGAGACGACACCGAAACTACCTTGACCAAGAGTTGTGCCTCTATCCCACAATAATTCCGCCATTGAAAATTAATTATAAATTGGATGTGCAGTATACTATATTATGACCTACTACTACTAACGACTTATAGTTATCTAATCCTATTTTAAAATGGATTAAACCTTTCTTACCTAAATGGATCCTCAAAGTTTCTTAAAATAAGAAAGTTTCTAAATAGTTTCAAAATTTAACTATAGCTTTATTTCCTTCTACACTATTCTTCTCGTCTGTTTTCCTATTATTTTCCTAAATAAATTTCTTAAACAAGATATTTGTGAAATAAATTATTTATCAAATTAAAGAGCATAATGTAAAGGCGGGAAAATCAATATATTTTAGTTTATTTTCCATTAATTAAAATAATAAATAGATTTTTAAAAAAATAATTATTAATCAAATTAGTTTGAAATGAATGAAGAGTTTGACCGGGCACATATATTACAAATCAAATTAAATAGCATAATGTAAAGGTGGGTTCAGATTTGGTTTTAAAGCTGCTGGACCTGTGAGAGCACATATTGAAAAAGATACACCAATAACTTTGGGTAGTCCTGTTCAAGAAATGAGTAGCAATCATAATATATCACATAACTATTTTAAATTACAAATAATTATTTCTTGGTTAGTTTGAGGGGTATACTAGATTATATTTTGAGACTAAAAAGATGGATGAAAGGTATTTGTAAACCATTTTTCATAGGATGGGATATTTTTGGTCATTTCAGTTAACTTCACGATATTATAGTTTGAATAAATGGGTCTGTCCATATGTTTCTTAGAATCGCATTTTCAATGAGCCACCTTGTCACCAAATACTTAAAAATATGAAAAGAAAAAAAAAACATAATCAAACTAGTTTATTCATCTCATTTCCTGACAAATCACTAAAAAGAAGTAAAATGATCAGTTCAAATTAAGATCATATGACTTGATAAAGATAAGTTAATTCATAAGAAAGAACTTGACTGTTTCTTCACTTGGATGGATAATACCTGATACAAATTTTTTTGTCCTTGCAACTTTCTCCTTAGATCATCTCTTGTATTTTTATTTGTTCTTACAAGAACTATCAAACTCCATACCCATTTGCCAGAGAAATAGACTAACAGCTTTGTCACAAAACACCTGAACAAAAAATGTTACATGTTTGCCTTGAAAAAAATCTTCTACACTGCACTGATTCGAGAGGATAACCAACAAGATCAGAAGAAACGCCCCTCAAGTGAGAGTGGCAGTAAGAGCATCAAACTAAAAATGCTTCAACAGAAACTGAGCTTCTTCATCACTTTTGCATAAGCCAAAGGGACCGTAGCAGGTTGCCTGAGCCGACGTTTTGATTTCTTAGACTTTAAATGTGCATTGTGTCTCTTCCCCTCTTTCCAGCGCCTAATCTGGCCATCCTTCATCACACGAAATCTGTCCTTATAAGACGAATAAAATTTCATTTTGATTTTCTTGACTTTTGATGTGATTGGAGTCATGGGCTTCCTGCTTTTCAACTTCCTTTTCCTCTGTTTCGCAGTGATGTACCGCACTTGCATGAAAGAAAGAGCGAGGAGAGACGAGTGAGTGGGGAACGAAACAGGGCCACCATGGCAAAGGGGTTTAAAGGTGGGAGAGAGTATTGAATGTGTGAAGGGTTTGTTAATAATGGGATTGGTAGCAGTGTGGAGAAGACGATAAGGAGGCATAGGGTGGTGATGGGTATTTGGAGTTGAACGGAGAGCGGCGAGGGATCGGAACTTGGAGCACCATCTCTGCATCTTTGCTCTCTATTTGGGACTTAGGTTTTTTGCTTTTGATTGTAAGAGCCAAGAGGGGAGACGAAACACCATCATTTTTAATTTGGGGAGTCATTATGATATTTTAACAAAATATTTTTTATGAGAAATTATTTTAGTTATTATGAAGAAAAAAATTGGAAGTTATGTTTTATAATTATTTATATTATTTATTACTTGATTCGGTAAATTTTCTTATATAATTTTAATTAACTTTTAGTACTTAAATTCTTCATGTAAAAAGTTTTTGATTTATAAATTTTATTTTATATTTATAAAATATATTGTTTTCCTTTTTCATTTTATTAATGATGAATCGCATGAAGCAGAGATGAAAGTGAAGATCAATACAAAAGTCATACGGCCAAGAGAAGAGAGGGGAAGTTTCAAGTAACTTAGGTCAATATCCAAGAAAAGGGGAGATGGATGATAATATCGGTCATCATATCAAAGCGAAAAGACAGAAATGGAGGCTTCATCGGATTATGTGAGATAAAAATATGTCACCAAGACTTGAATATAATTTCTACAGAGTTGTGACACCTACATTGTTTTATAGAGAAGATGTTGGCATGTCAAGAATGCATATGTTCAAAATTGGATGAGATATGAGGATGCTCATATGAATGTGCGGACATACTAGCTAGGAGCGGTAGGACTAGGAACAAAGTTATACATGACAAAGTGGGAGTGAGCTTCGTGAGGACGTAAGAACAGCAAGATTAAGATGGTTCGTCATATGAAGAGGAGGTGTATATAGAGGCATCAATCAACATATAGGGGTGAGAGTTTGGCTATAGCAGATTTCAAGAGAGATAAAGGAAGGCCAAAGAAGAACTGAGGAGGTGATCAAACAAGATATGACACATCTTCAATTTACTAAGGACATGACCCTAGCTAGATAGAAAAGTTTAGAGCTTGAAGATTAAGATAAAATGATAGTAGATATTTGTGTGTTGCACTAATTTTACATGGAGAAATATGGGGCTAATCTCCTCTTCTCTTCATTAGTAGTCTTACTCAGTATTTGCATTGAATGTTATTCTTCATTTTAACTTTAGTTGCTTTGTTTATTTTGTTATTTTATGATCGTTATTTTTCTTTCATCTTTCTTTGATTACATTAATTTGAATTGAGGATTTATCGAAAACAATTTCCCACAAAAATAAAAATAAAGCTTACATACATTCACTATCCTTCAAACGCACACTACGTAAACTAAGTAAGGAATTAAAACTTCCATTGTTAGAATTTTTAAAAATTTGATACTCACAAATAAGTTTTGCGATTTGTCGAAGGTTCGCTGAGGATGTCATTTTAAAAT
>CM040623.1:77994612-78013534 GCA_022817965.1 Solanum lycopersicoides
ATTGAGCTCCAAAAATGTTTGAATTCAGCTCATCTCTGTTTTTGCATGTTTTGGATGACCCATCTTTGCTAGTTGCCCATTGAATTAATGGTTACCTAAGGATGCCATTAATATCACGAAAATATTGAATAGGGCACTGTAGAATATATGTCTAACTATGGAAATGAGTTTTGCTCATACATAGTTGCCAGTCATGACATGATGATACTCTGAATATATAATGTTCAATGAGATGGTAGTGAACTTGATACCTATTATGTATAAATTCCTTGAGGACTTTGAAGTTGCTTCCACTCTATATCATTGTATTGTGGAATATGGATCATCTTATGCTTTCAGGTATGTGAATAAGAAATTGTAGTCGAGTAGGTTATATGTGAACCACACATTGTTTGTTTTCTAACTTAATGAAATTTAGAGTGAAAAACACCATTTAGCTTTATATGAAACTTTCTCTGTATGTTTTTATGTCTAAAAAATTGCTTCATGGATCTTTTTGTGTGCTTGAAACTCGAATATGCTTTTGTTATGCGTCAAAAAGCAGAGAAGTTTCCATTTGATATATATATATATTGAAGATATTTTTTTTTACTTGAAGAATTTGCACCATTCAACTTCGCTTCCCTAAAATAATTAGTCTTTTTTTTAATTGCATTTTAGGGGAAGTTTTGACATCTTAGATGCTCCAGAATTTGCACCTGTGATATTCCAGGCTCATCCTCCTTGCAGAGTTAGTCGTAAAGTGTATGAGTTGTCAGGGCTATTGCCCCACACTCTTAAACTTGAACTAGTTCCACGTGGGGATATTTGGTCAAGTTTATTCAACAATTATTGTCCGAGTAAAGAAGACATTGGACTATATTTCTTCGAAAGTGAGAAAAAAAGGTCAGATTTACCCTATATATCCATCTTAAAAGGGATAAGGGTCGCAAAGCTCCCTTGCCCAGGATTGTTTTTCAATACTTGAAATTGATTTGCATATCCCATTATATGTAGGTTCGAGGGATATATCGATTTGGTGGAGTTCATGCGCAACAAGGATTTGATGATGAGAACTCTTATCAATGATGTTGAGCTTATTATAATTGCATCCACAACCTTGTGCAACGATTCTCAAAGTACATTTATAATCTCTATGTTCTTTTCTCATTTTCTTATTCTCTTTTAATGCATCTTACTTGTGGATGTTTTTGTAGGATGGAACAACAAGCACTTTCTTTGGGGATTATTTTACCGCAAAAGACAGGATACAAACAAATGTGCTGAAGGGGGAAGCCGTGATAGATGAAGAAAATGAAGGAATGTTGAACATTGTTGTCTCGACAACTACCAAATTAGTATAAGATGGCAAAAAACAATAACAAGGGAATTTGTGGCCAATGCAATATTCGAGTTGTTCATTATCATAGTTAACCATATAAAATCATTACAAATCTTGATAAATGAGTTTTCCTTTCTGCTTTTACAGTGAATTAATGTTGATATTTGTTTTTATGAATGAGAACCGTCTTTCTATTTTGAATGCAATCACTTTATAGTGTAAGAATATGCTTTGTTGACATTTGTGTATGTATCTTCATAATAGTTTGTTGAAATAACTAATTACCTCTCATGATGCCTGGAGGGGATTCTCAAATAGAGAAGCAAAAATATGTTTTAAAATCGTTTACAACTTATGTTTCCCTCACAGATTCAGGTGTCATATATCTTTTTGTTCTCCTGATAAGTCCCTGCTTATTGTTTGTGCCCTATTCCAGAGTCACGGAGAGCCCAAAATCAACAATCTTGACTGTTTTGGTGCCTACAGGAGAATATTACCATGATTGTTGTAAAAGGAAATTAGGCCTCACTACTAAAAAAAGCGAAAAAATGACGGATAGAAAAGCGACGGACGGCGTCACTCCAAAAAGCGATGCCATTTGTCACGCTGTTTGTCGCTTTATAATAAAAATAATTATTTATAAAATTGTGTTACAAAAAGCAACGAACGGCATCTCTTAGTCCGTCGATTTTTTTTCACGAAATTTTGCGCCAAATATATATATATATATATATATATATATATATATATATATATATATATATATATAAAATCATTTATTTAATATACATAACGATGGCGTCCACCACCTTTATTAAAAATAATTAAATATAAATTAAAAAGTTAACCACGTTGTCCGTCGCTTTAATTAATATATTTTATTTTATTAATTATTTTTTATCATAGCGGCGGACGACATCTTTAAGTCCGTCGCTTATTGGTAAAAAATATATGCTCAACACTTTAAATAAGTGACGGACAATGTTGTTTAGTCCGTTGCTTTTTGGTCAAAATGTAGGTCAAACATTTTTAAAAAAGTGACGGACAAAGAGACGCTTCCGTCACTTTTCATTTAATTATGTTGAAGCAGTGACGGATTTCCCCCCAAATTTCCCGTTCTCTTTCCTCCCTTCTCGCCTCGTCGTCGGACCACCGATTGTCGCCGTCATCATTGTCGCCCCGTCGCCGACAAACCCCAGCTGCCACCCCGTCGCCGGCAAACCCCAACAGCCCCTCCTTCATTGTTATAAGGTTAGGGTTTAGTTTTAATTTTTTTTTTTGAATTCTAGTAATTATATGTGATTTCTTAGTTTTTATATTGTTTTAGTTTGTTGAATTGAGTTATTGAATTGTAAATTGTACATTTGATTATTGTTAGTTAGGGGGAGAATTGAGAATTTTAGATTTTAGTATTAGTTTTCTTTCAAATTGCGGAATTTTAAATATAATTGTAAACTAAGTATTAGAAGTTAGAACTAACAAATAATTAGAAGTTAGAAGTTAGAAGTTAGAAGTTAGAAGTTAGAAGTTAGAAGTAATTAGAAGTTAGAAGTTAGATTAGTTTAACATTGATAGTTGAAATTTGGGTTAATTGAATTATGTTCTTGAACTTATTAGAAATTCTTGAACTTATTAGAAATTTTATAAATCAGATATGAACTTGAATTGAAAATTCAAACTTAATAAAACTTGAATATATATATATATATATATATATATATATATATATATATATATATAAACTAATATATAAAACTAATATTCTTGTATTTGAAGTTTATATTTTACTAATTTTAGAACTTCACGTGCTTAGGCAACTAAGAAAGCTCCACATCTAAAAAAGTTGATATTAAAAAAGCTCAACATCCAATAACTTATACTATCTAATTTACCTATTTAATTGCTACTCTTCTCTCTTAATATCCATAACTTTCATGGTGAAGATTTACGAAGGTGTATAAGTTATTTTTGCAGATGAATCGAGAGTTTATACAAATAATGTCTTTGTAGATCCTATAAAGTGACAGGCTGAGTAGACGGCTGCAAGGTGATCGTGCAAATAAGCTCGAGCTTGTCTCTCTGTTGATGATCTTGATCTGCATTATTGATTAGTACAAAAGATTTAAGAAGTGTGGTGGTATTCATATGAATGGTTGTATGCAGAAAGTATATAACAGTCATTCCAATATCCTTACTATGACTTAGTTTCTTACACTTCCCATATGAAAAATCTAACAATAGTTGCCGGTCTATGGCTATCAATTTCCAATTTTTTTTCCACGGAAGAGCACTCAAGAGAAGCTTCAAGCTAGAGTTCGAGCATGATAATAAAATTCACACGAACCAAGATATATTAACAATAGTACTTGACAGGTAAACATTGTTTTTAAATTGGCAACAAAAGAGAGGGCACAAATACGAAATACACACAGATGAGTCATAATAATAAGGAAACCATAGAACTCTAACCTATCAATTTAATAAGAAGAAGAAGCTCAACGTTGCAACACAGATATAACAACTCGCCTTTCTTTATAAAGAATTTTGATCAACTATACAACTTTTTTTTCATTAAACTGATAAGGGGCTGCACGTGAGATCATCTTCGTCACACATTGCCTACATACCCCAAAACAAATCCTAAATAGGGATCAAACCCATACATACTTCTCTATATATATACAAATCAATTTTTATTATGTATCTATCTATTGTCAGTACTCGGTACGCTTTCACAAGTTTCATTCTCTACTTCCTTCAGATCTGTCAAGTACCTCACGAATTTATGATTGCCGGTCTTGATTGTTATCTTCTTGATTGGTTTGTCTAGAAGGGGCTTTGGATCCAGCAATTGCCTCGAGAATTTATGATGGCCAATCTTGAATGTTATCTTCTGGATTGGTTGGTGTAGAAAGGACATCGAATCAATTTTCTTCTTCCTTGTCTTTGCTGTGTTGGCTACTTTGGATAAATTCTGCAGAAAAGTATGGTTCAAGAGCATGTCTGCAGTCCAACGCGTGCTCGGATTCTTCACAAGACATTTTCCCAGAAAATTTCTAGCCTCATTTGACAACTTTGGATTCTGAAACTTTGGTTCCTCAAACTCGATTTTGTCCAACACATCATCACCATCTGCGTCTTCCCATAGCGGTGTCCCCGTAATCAGCTCATAGACAGTACAACCAAGAGCCCAAATATCAACTTTTGGGGTATACTCAGTGTTAATCACGGATTCAGGTGCCATATACCTTTCGGTTCCCCTGATAACTCCCTGTTTTTGATTCATGCCCTGTTCCAAGGTCACGGAGAGCCCGAAATCAGCAATCTTGGCAGTTTTGTCCCCGCCTACAAGGAGAATATTTCCAGGTTTGATGTCACAGTGAATGATTCCTTTATTGTGTATACAACTGAGCCCTAAAAGAACGTTCTTCGTGTGTTTCTTAACTTCAAACTCCGACAGTGAATTGCAGTTCTGAAGACGATCAGCAAGGCTTCCTCCGGAAGCATACTCGAGCAATAAGTTGTAAAGATTGACGTTATCTTCAAAAGAGACATTAGCTCCGAAACAATGAACAATGTAAGGGGAATTTTTGAACATTCTGAGGATTTCGACTTCTTCTTTCAACGATTGAGAAGCAGTGTAGTTGCATGATTTGAGGGCGATGAGAGAGGGAAGAGTAACACCACGAAATAGTGCGTTAGACGTAGAAGCTAACGAGACAACACCGAATCCACCTTGACCTAGAGTTGTGCCCCTCTTCCACAATAACCCCGCCATTGAAAATTGAAAATTGAAAATTAAGAATTGAATATGAAGTATGTTTGTAAGTAGTATATATATTATTATAAGAATACATTAGAGAGTAATTTATATGTTATCCTATTCCCTTTCCTATACCTAAATGGATTCTTACAGTTTCTTAAAAAGATTAAGAAAAACGATTATATCTATATTTCACTTACCAAATTTCTAATTTAATTTGTTTCCTATTTTTTCCTTCTACACTATTCTTCTCCCGTGTTTACTTATTCCATTAGGGATTAATTTAATTCAATTTCATTTTCCTATATAAAATTTTAATTTATTTTTTATTAAAAAAATCTATGTATAGGCATGTTAGATCCTTCTAGTGAAGTTTTTTTTAAAAAGTTCACGGGTATTTTATTCTTCTCACACGTGAATTATTTTTTCACTTTTTTGATTCAACGAATAATTTGATTTTTGAATATCTCCCCTAAAATTCTATTTGCTTATCATTATTTGAGGTTCTTGTTCTTATTTCATTTAAGTGTGAAAATATAAGAAACAAAAAGAAAGAATTGTAAAGTAAAAAAAAATTAAGACTAATTTTTTGAGATTATATTGTAAATCAAATTTGATACTACCGCTCACAACTTTTCTTTTTTATTAAACTAATAAGGGGCTGCACGTTAGATCATCTTCGTCAGACGCTGCCTACATACCCAAAAACTAATTCTAAAGAGGGATCAAACCCAGATATACTTTTTTACAAATCAATTTTTATTTATGGATCTATCTATTGTCACAGTTACACACCAATTCATGCCCTCTTGGAGAACCCCAAATCAGCAATCTTGGCAGTTTCGTCAAATATTGTCAGGGTTGATGTCGCAGTGAATAATTCCATTGTTGTGAATGCAACAGAGGCCTAAAAGAACATTCTTTATGTGTTTCTTAACTTCAAACTCCGGCAGTGAATTAAAGCTCCAAAGATGATTCACAAGGCTTCCTCATGATGCATACTCCAACCATGAGTTGTAAAGGTCGACTTCATTTTCGAAGGAGAGATTAACTCCAAAACAGCGAATAATGCAAATAGAGTGTTTGAACATACCGAGAAATTCCTCTACTTCTTTCAACGATTGAAAAGCACTGTAGTTGCAAGATTTGACGGCAATAATAGAGGAAAGAGTAACGCCATGAAATAGTGCCTTGGACGTAGAAGCTAACGAGAGGACACCAAAACTACCTTGTCCAAGAGCACTTCCTCTCTTTCACAATAATTCCGCTATTAGAAATAAACAATGAGTAGGATTGGAAATTAAGAAATGAATGAATTAGATGTGCAGTGTGTTGCTTGCGGGTTAGTATAAAGGTGACATAAATTTGGACAGTGATTCCTCATTTCAATCACATAAATTGGACATATAAATTTAAAGAAAACCTAGATAAATCGATCAGCTAGCAATACCTATATGTTTGAATGAATGTAGATTTGGTTTAGACAGAACAATAATTTTCATTTAGGGAGAACTGTATCAACTTTTGTAACAAGTGATAAAAGCTTATAATAACAATTTCTTTGTCAAAATAAGAAATTGAACAAATAGAAGCAGTTAGTGTTGTCCACAAGTTAGCTGAAACTGTCCAATTCTTCAGAGCAGCATATCTTGTAAATGCGTGTTAGACTGCCAAGATTGTTGGTCCAACAATAATGTACTCTTGCTCGCCCTAATTGCATCCCATCTATCCTTCAAAGGCTCATGATCTAACAAGGCTTCTGTAAGGTCTGCAACAAAGCTGGATTCTTCTGTTTCACAAAGTGTCTCAGATTCTTCTTGCGGTGTCTGGTTTATCTCCAAAAATGTATCGAACATTTCGGGCACATTATTTTTTGGCATCACAAATTCTTGAATTTGGGAAAAAGTTTGCCCCAACAGACCATTCTCTTCACCAGCAACCTCTTGAGTGATCTGCACCTGATGTTGATTAGATTCTACTATTGCTCGTTTAGAAAAATCAAAAGGATGGATCAGTAGCTCATTGTTCGGATTCATCAATACATCGACGCCCATATATTCAGCCAAAGTATCATATATTTCAGGCATAGTGATATTTGACTTCACCAGCAGCCTCTTGAATTCGCACCTCAACATCATCAACTTCCATCGCTGGATTTTCAACCACATTGATAGGATGATTGATCATTCCATAGTCCTCATTCCGCATAAGCGTTATTTCAGGATCATCGTTTTCTAATAGCTCTTTGATCTTCTCTTCACCTGATAAAGCCTCTTGAAGTTGCACCATTGGTTCAACAATATTGATAGGAGTGACCTCCTTACATTCCTGATCCATCCGCGGCATAACAGAATTTACCCCTGAAATCACCTTTGTATCCACCTTCTGTTCGTCAGAAAAATCCATATCAGTTGTACTTCGAGAACAACTAGCAGAATTTTTTCGGGCTTCCTTTTTATTGCACAAATACAATAATCTTTAAAATTAGAATTTTCGAACTTTGTAAGAATAGATGGTCAATGACCTATCAAATTAAATGTCTATGAATTCCCTTTCCAACACTATCAAATTTGCCTCATTTCGAGTTTGGAGTAAAAATTTACGACTGTTTTACCAGAGACTACCACAACATAGTTTTCTGAGTCAGTGACCTATGAATCCCCTCTAATAGTCGTAGAAAGAGCTAAGGTCTGTACTATTGACTCGTGGAAAAAGTATCGGCGGTCAAATTTTGAGGTCTGATTCCTACAGACCCATCTACGGGTCGTAGGAACCTCTGCGAGCCGTAGTTTGAACCCGTATCATAATGAACTTTCAGCCTTAAAATTTCAATATGAATTACACAGATAGGATGCACGGTACGTAGATCAAACCACGAATCATAGATGGTCGCGTGGAAGATTTTTGACAGCTTTTTAAGTCGGGTTTCTTTTGTGCATTCACACTTTTTCTTATCCCAAGTCATGACGTTTTAACTTCAATTAAGGGAATATATTCTACCAAGTACTCAAATTTCTTTTATTTTATGCTCTCAATTCCCCTAACTCAAAGAAAACCACAAAGAAGACTAAAGCTAGCTAAGGTTTCAAGGCTTCCAATCAAGTTCTTCAAACTTTTTCAAGAACTTTGTTCTTCCACGTTTATAAGGTTATTCATAGTGATGGACTGAGTTCGTCCTAACGCCCTACATCTCAATTCAGTTTGTAAAAGTTTAATCTAAGGTTATATCTTAGTTTCGAGAATTCTTGATATGAGTTAAGTTATTGATTCTGAGTTCTAAATTCTTGATATGAGCTAAGTTATTGATTTTGAATTCTAAATTCTTGATTATGAGTTGCGCGATATTATACATGTGATAAAGATTGAAATGGGCATAGGAATATGTATTGATGTACCGGATCGGCTAATGCTCCCAGGTTGATGCAATGTGTTCCACCAATTGACTGAAGACTTGATTATTGGTATATCGATCGGTCCAGCACGGATTGAAATAGGAGCCGGTTCGACAGAACGACGTTAAGCAAGAGGGTACCTGTACCCGAAACCGACACAGGTGGGTAGGTAGAGAATACCTAGGGGTGCGAGACAACTCTCTCTAAGGAACTCGGCAAAATAGCCCCGTAACTTTGGGAGAAGGGGTGCCTCCTCACAAAGGGGGTCGCAGTGACCAGGCCCGGGCGACTGTTTACCAAAAACACAGGTCTCCGCAAAGTCGTAAGACCATGTATGAGGGCTGACGCCTGCCCAGTGCCGGAAGGTCAAGGAAGTTGGTGACCTGATGACAGGGGAGCCGGCGACCGAAGCCCCGGTGAACGGCGGCCGTAACTATAACGGTCCTAAGGTAGCGAAATTCCTTGTCGGGTAAGTTCCGAC
The DNA here is from genome assembly GCA_022817965.1 of Solanum lycopersicoides. NCBI lineage: Eukaryota > Viridiplantae > Streptophyta > Magnoliopsida > Solanales > Solanaceae > Solanum > Solanum lycopersicoides. The sequence continues at coordinate 78,003,570 of CM040623.1, forward strand.
CCGCACGAAAGGCGTAACGATCTGGGCACTGTCTCTCCGAGTTGTTATTCATGATTATATTACCACATGAACCCTAATTTCTGAGTTTTGATTAAGAGTCTTTTAAAAAAGTTTTTTTCCATACATTGATTTTTAATTGCTAAAAGTGAATTAAAGAGCAAGCTAAAGTACAAATTTCTTTTTTCTTCAGAAAAGTTTAATTAAGGGAACTAAATGATTCTCAAATGTATCATTACTTGTATAAACAATTTTAGATGCCTGTTTTCAACAAATTTTATTACAATTTATTTATGCAAGAAAAAAAGGTCAAATTAAAGACGAGGACATTTATCTTATTAGTTTAATTTATATATGTGTCTATCACAATTTTTGGTGGCACTACGAATATCACCTTCTCTTCCTTCTAGGCAAAATGATGATTGTAATTGAAGCTTTATTTACAGCAAATTTAATGATCGAAAGTTCTATAATGTTGATCGTTCTAATAATTTTTTTGTTTTGAATGATTGTTGTCTTTTTCCCCTCTTTTGAATGAATAGCTTTTAATTTTTGTGTATGCTTAATAACCGAATATTCGAACCAAAATTGACAAAGACCAAACTGAAAAATGTATATTATATTTGATTTGATTTGATTTTGATAATTTAAAAATTGATTAAGTTGATATGGTTTTAGTGTTAACCAACGACTGTCCCAAGCTGACCCGTGAACATACATACACTCAGTGATTACCCACTCATATCAGTTACATATGTATCAGATACATATACATGTTATATATATGTTTTATACATGCTAGGATGTTCTTAATTGGACTAGCAATAGCCAATTAGGTAGTTTTGTTACTATTTTTTAATTATTTTTTTTCAACTTACAATTTTTAACATTAAAACAATATTTTGGAACTTACGATTTTAGTTTAATTTTTAAAAGAAACATTTTTTCTAATAACTTACGACTTTTATTTTATATTGAGAAACAATTTTTTTAATCTCTTTTTTCTGTCTTAAATTCTAACACTAACTTCCTGTATGCAATTGTGTTTTTACTCCAATTCTTTTATCTTGTAAGCAAGTTTACAATGATTTAGCGAGGTATCAATGCGCAACACACATTTGTAAAAACTAGTGTTTAGTGTTGCAGCAACTCTTCAAAAATGTTGTCACATCGATCATCCAAAAAAGTTAAGGCACTACATCTGAATATTATAATCGAGTACTTTGGACGTTTTCTAATCGCGGTACATTTCTGATAAAATACACAAATGTTCAAACAATGGTTGTAGATGCAACTTTTATATATACAATTATTAGAGAATAATCAATTAAGTATATTACAAAGCCGAAGTTGAGAATTAAAAGACACATTTACATATTTCGTGTTTATTAGTTAGAGTTATAAATAACGCTTCATGTATTGTTCCGCGGTAGTGTACTTAACCTCCGGATAGAGTGTTGATGCTTCTTCTCCTTCTTCTCCTATTTCAAAATTCGCGAGGCATCCTTCATAGCATACATGATAATAGTGACACAATCCAACTTGTTCTGCATACTCAAGCTCTGTTTTTTTATGTTTCACCATGATAAAAACTCCGATTTAGTTTTGATAGTTCATTAAATTGACTCTCGATAAATGAGAAATGGCATAAAATCAATTGGGGAAAACGGAGTACAAACTACACTGCAAGAAAACTGTGAATTACATGGGGATTTTCCTAAAAAATAGTATGAAAATTTGTAGAAAAAGAAGTTTTCCTACGAATTTTCATACTAATAACCAGGAAAATCCCTATGTAATTCACACTGTTTTTTGTAGTGCTACAAAAATATGATTTGCTATATAAAATGGTTCTTACCCTTCATTGGAGCCAAAAAATCCTCTTTGGAAAGAGTTGATTTTTTAAGCTCTTTGCCTATGAGCTTTTCCCATATTTGTACCACTTCTCTTTGAGAAAGTATGTTTTTAGGAGGCCTAAGGTAAAGTGTTTTATTGTGTGTCCTTGGATCATCTATGGCCTTGATGGTATATGTTGCGATATCATCTTCGTTAACATAAATTGCTGCAAAATTAAACAAAAAGATGTAGTTACTAATACACATAATCATATTTTTAATATTATTCGTCCGATATTTTAAGAAGACTTATATGTAAATTGAGGTGGATCCAGGATTTAAATTTAGTGAGTTCAACTTTTAAGATTCTTAGTAATATTATACATACTATGTAAGATAAAGTTATGGGTTCAGATGAACTTGTAGCTGAAAGGATACATCCACGGTCCACCCTTGTTGTGGATATTTTTCGGATGACATGATATTGTTACGTTAACGATATATATAACTTAAACTCGGGAGAATTACCTTTCTGGTTGCCATCTCCAAGCAAGACAACAGAGTCTGTTGAAGGAAGGATATGACCAATTTGACAAAGGCCACCAAGAAAGTAACCAGCAAAGCAATTAGCAGAGACATAAGTGAAAGGAATGCCAGCTTCTTCAATTGCTTTCCTCACTACCATTTTATCATCAAATGTAACTCTTCCTGGCTCCATTGCATTTTCCATTCTTGCTGGATCCGTTCCAAACTCGGATGGAAAAAATCTCTGTACATTTTATAAGTTTATGTGATATTGCATACCAAAATTCTTCGATTTAATTGACTCACCAGAGTAATCAGCTTAATTATCCAAAACGTCGAACTAGTAACTAAAAATTATGTAAAAAAAAAGTTACTTCTCATCGTTTTGTAACAGAAAAGTCACTTTATTTGTCCCAACTTTAGGAAAACTAAAAAGTTATCAAGATAATTGCTTCAAACAAGTAAACGGCCAGCAATCTGGTGCAGTAAAGCTCTCGCTATACACAGGATCCAGGGAAGGACCGATCAGTGGGGGAGCCAGAATTTTCATCAAGGGGTTCGAAGAAAGGCCAATTTAACTGAATACTTGCAATCATAAGACGGTTTATCTTTAAATGTATTTTGAAATCGTTTTTCTCTTTTTAGATAGGAGATTGATCAGCTCCCCGACCACAAGGACCTATTGTGTTTGTATACGCAGTCTTACCTTGCATTTCTGCCAGAGGTTCATAAAATAAATTAAAAAACAGAATTGCATAAAAAATGTAAGACTATGTACCTTGATATTTCCAGCTTCTCTGATGGCATCGACAAGCTTGAGTTGAAGCAAGATATGATGGCTACGAATATGGACACCGGAGATGGCACAGATTACAACGTCCACGAGTTTAACTGCATCCACGAGGCTTCGATGATCGTTGAAAGAAGCAGTTACAAGGTGAGCTCCTTTCATTTTAAAAGAAATAAGCATTTCAACTTTTTCAATATCAACTCCTATTTCTGGACGTTGTAAAATGTATGTGTCATGTCCATTTGCTAAGCTAGATTTCACCAATCTCTTTCCAAGGTAGCCTGTTCCTCCTACAATCAACACTTTGCTTTTTTCCATCTCTAAATATATTTCTTTCTTTTTCTTCTGGGATCAATGGCTATATAGTTAGTTAATATATGATAGATACTCCATATGTTGTCTATTTATAGAACCGATCTTGGAAAATAAGGGAGTTTCTTATTTATTTTCTGGTATTTAGCATGTTAATAATATCTAAAAAGTATATTTATGTAATCTGGCAAAATATTATGGGGTGAGATTGGGGTGGGGGCCAAGGGCAGACCAACATGGACTCTAAGGGGTTCACCTGAACCCCTTCGGCAAAAAATTACACTATATATAAAGTAAATTTTCTGTGTTTCTGAAGATATATATATATATATATATATTGAACCCCTCATTAAGAAAGAGAAGTTGATGGTGGAGTGGCAAGTCCCTCTATAATTAAGTTGTGCATCGCTGATTCAAATTCTAGTGAAAGCGTTTTATTTTTTTCTCAGTTCTGTTTTTTTTTGTGTTTTTTTTTACTTCAAAAAATATGTTAAAAGTGTGGTTTTAAATTCAAAAAATTCAAAGTTCCCATATCTAAAGGCTTCTTTACGTGTTTATACTTTTATTTTTCGAACCTCCTAAACGAAAATCTTGAATCCGCCACTGGATGGGGGGTTCGGGGAGGGATGGTCAAGGATTGAAGGTTGGGGCATTGGATGGGTATGGTGTAGATACATCGACTCAAACTGAACACTCTTTATCGAAAAATTATATTGTATAATTATATTGTATTTAGAGAAAATAATATTGTGTATACAGGTCGAAAGATTTTTCTGAAGATATATATTAAATTTTTTAATACTCTTCGCAAATTTTTAATTGTTATTGGTGAGATCAAGAGATAATGAACCTGAAATATCACTTATGAAACTTGTTTTTTTTTAATTCATTAGAAAGTCGTTTTCCTCATTTTTAAGAAATTTGTTTTCTCAGAGAGAATATTTTCGAAAATATTTTGGACCAATCAAACTTAGAAAAATTAGAAACAGTTTTTGAGGAAATATTTTCCTCCATATCAAATGCACCCTAAATTAATTTGTTTTTCTTTTCTGTAGTCGGTTTTATCTTGAAGTATAGGTTTTCTTTTGTTATTTATAGATTTTATTCCTTTTTATGGGACATTAAAATGTTTTTTCTTTCTGCTGAAACTAAGACACAAAGCTACGATAGCATAGTTTTCTTTCATTTTAATCAAGCTTTCCTTTGGTTATTAATTTGTAAGATATGGTGAAATCGAAGTGATTAGCTAGGTTTCAATTCTGATAATTTGATTGAAAAAATAATAAATGGGAAAAAAACTTGTCCGCACCGGGTGTATACATCAAACTAATACAATGTTTATTATTGTGTGATTTAATAAAGTAAAACACATGATAATTAGTTAAGATTTAGTAAAATGAACTATAAATGTAAATACATGACATGACATGCATATATTGGATTGGTGCATACACAAATAAGTTTGAATAAATATGTAAAGAGTGCTTAATGATTTATTAATTTTTTTTCTAAAATATTAGAAGTACTTGAAAAAAATATTGTGTAGCCTAACTTGTCATTATCTATCTTTTATAAACGTCAAGTATGAACAAATATGAGAAAGTAACTTAAGGAGATGTATGACTTCAACTTGAGAAATACTACATTATTTGGTAGGGCAACCTCTAGCTTCTCTTTAAAATCAAGAAAGTCTTATTTAGTACATTTCATTTGTAGACTAAATTATTTTGTGATATAATATTGAGATTATAGTTTTGCAAAATAATTCATCTTATGTTTGAGATATGACATCTTATTTTGTGTACCAAACAACCCCATACATTAATATTATTTCTTGGGTAGTATATTACCAAGGAAATTATTATATACTTTATAAGTATTTTTTTTCGTCTCATCTTTTTAAATTTTCCTATTTTTATTAATAAATTACTCATTTTCGAGATATACTGAAAAAATAAAAATTAAAAAAAATTATTAAAATTATTAAATTTAAGGTTACTATATTTATTTGTGAATTTTTAGTGTAAATTTTATATTTTTCATTTTTTTATTAATAAATTATTCATTTTCAAGATTTGTCGAAAAAAATAAAAATTAAAAAAATTGTAGAATTAAAGGTTACTATATTTATTTGTGAACTTTTGACGTTAATTTTATAGTTTTTTTTATACTTTTCATATTTATTAATCAATTACTCATTTCGAGATTTACCGAAAAAATTAAAAATTTAATAAAATTATTGAAATTGTTCGATTTAAGGTTACTATATTTATTTGTGAATTTTATATTTTTTTCATATTTGTTCTATCTTTTATTAATCAATTACTCATTTTCGATTATCAAAAAAATAAAAAAATAAACAAAATTGATAAAAATGGGTTGGATAGTTTATTTAAAAGTGGGGTTGATTTATGGATCGGATTAGGTGTTTATGGGTCCGAATCCCTTTCGATTTTCATATGAATACCATGTGGTAAGATCAAAATGACATGACAATTTTATGTGACATTTAAATAAATGAAAAATGAGTTGGATATCACCAACTAACGCCTATAAAGATATATTTGAGTCAGAAATTAGACGATGAAAACCTAGGTGAGTCAAACTTTAAACCGGAATATATTTAGAAATTGAGCTAATTAGCAAAGGTAGAGTAGTGCAGATAGGTGTCAAAATTAAATAGATTTTAGAATAATGTAAAGTGATGGATGCAAGTGTCACATTTTGGTTAGTTTAGACTTTGTTGCATGCACTTAAACTAACCAAAATGTGACAATTGTAGGGCTTCCTAAAACGACTCTCTTCCAAGACAAATACCTACCTTGATCTCTTTGGTTTGTTAAATCACCAAACAATTAATGTCTTACCTGCGAAAGATGTTAATATTATAATTTTTGAAAAGATATATATATATATAAAAGTTGAAGACAATCAAAATATGAATATCAATCTCTCACACGCATAATATCAAAATTAAAATTTAAAATATTAAATTATATTGAATTAATTTAGTGTATAATAATAATATAATATTTTTGAAATTCAAAAACCAAAATTACATTAATTACCGTACCACCCCTAGTTGCGAATGTCGTGTTTCTTACATTTTTCAGTCTCTACCTAAACACATTAAGAGGCTGTTTTGGCATCGCCGTTGGGAGGTCAGAAGCGTTTTTATTTTTTTTAGAAAAAATATTTATTTTAAAAAATTAAGTATTTGATAAATTCTTAAAATTGCTTTTAAATGAAAGCAAAAGCAATTTTTCTGCGGTGGGAAAGAAACTAAAATTTCTGCAAAGCAGAAGTATAAATAGAAAATTAATTTTTTAAAACTAAAAGATCCCTTACATATATACATATTTATCAATATATTCCTAATTAATCAATTAACATATTTCATAAGTTTGTTTGATTTTTATCCAACAAATTTATTTCTTATATAGTAGATTATTTATTTTATTTATGTTTTATATTATTACTTTATGTATTATTTTACATAATTAGAAATAATAATCGCAACAATATTTTTATAGGATTAAAAAAAAGAGAAAAAGTAACAATTAAAAATTTAGACCCTCCCAAAGAGTAACAAATAACAAAATTTTATTTTCTTTAACTTAGGTTATATTTTATTTTAATTTGAATGTTTTAGAACTTTTGAGAATTAAAACAAAACAAAAAAAAGAATAACAGCTAAAATTGAATCCAAGAAAAATAGGTAACAAATGACAAAATTCCTCTTTTTAATATTTTTTAACAATATTTATTAATGTACAATATTGATTGAAAATTTGATATGTACATTTTAAAAAATAAAATTAATGTACAATATTGATTTATTTTTTCCTTTATACTATCTTCGCCCTTTTTTAATTGTTATAGTTTTCTTTTTTTTTAGAGTCAAACTATAAAAATTTTGTTTAATATTTTAAGATATATTTCTTCATAAATCATAATATCGATAGGTAAAAAATTACAATTTATAGTATTTTTTTATATATTTTTTTGAATATTTAATTTCTTTTATATATAATATTAAATTAATGTAATCTAATTTAATTTTAAAAATTAATTAAATTAACTTTAAAAAAAGCACAATATAATAAATAAAAATGAAGGAGAGAAATTAAAAAGTCTCGTTTGTTGTTTGTGCGTACAATATCAACTTCACTATTTAACCAGATCAACATTAATGACAAAGACACGTTACCTAATTACTACAGTACTACATTTAATTATACTTAGAATCTTATATTTCATCTACATTTTCAAACACACCTTTGAAAAAAAAATATGAAAAATATAGCAAATTTCACAATATAAATAGTCATAACTTTAGTTTCTCCAAAATAACAACATTATACACAATGGTAAAAAGCAAGGTTCTTGTTGTAGGTGGAACCGGTTATATAGGCAAGAGAATTGTGAAGGCTAGTTTAGCTGCAGGACATACAACGTATGTCCTGCAACGGCCGGAGATTGGCCTCGACATCGACAAACTACAGATGTTGTTGTCGTTTAAAGAGCAAGGTGCTCGACTTGTCGAGGCCTCGTTCTCCGACCATCGGAGCCTAGTGGAGGCTGTGAAAGAAGTGGATGTTGTTATATGCACCATGTCCGGTGTGCATTTCAGAAGTCACAATATATTGTTGCAACTCAAGTTGGTAGAGGCCATAAAAGAAGCTGGAAATATTAAGGTACTCATATTAATTATTTATAGACTATAGTTCAGATTTGATATTTTGATTGGTCAAATAGTGAATCTACTGCATTTATTTTGTAAATCTAACCAAGGAGAAAAAAAAGGGCAAATAAGAGAGAGAGAAAATACTAGCTTGTCTTAAATTATGTGATATTTTTTTATTTTCAAAATTCAAATTATGGACTTTTGATGTATGTTTTGAATATGTATTTTTTTTTATTTTTTGAAATAAAATTTATATATTTGAAAACTACATAAAAAAAAGTGCTATAAAATAATAACAATATAAAATATTTAACAGGCATGTAAAAAAAAGACTATAATTCACCTAAATTCATATTGTTAAGAGTTAATTACATTATTTCCCTTTTTTTTTCAATTACAAAATTCCTTAAAGTTTATAGATTTCGGATAAATCACTGGACTTTCGGATACATTAGCAGACTACTAGATATATAGGTGATAGTGTATTTGAGAGCAAGGCATGTATCAGAAGGGTAGGACATCCGGATACATCTCTGGACTTCCAGATGCATAGGTGAGGGGTGTGTTGATAGGGGGTAAAAATGTATCAGCGAGAGGAGAGTAATGTATCCGATAAAAAATTTTGAAAAAAATTTAAATGGTCGAAAATTTCTGATATTATCATAAAATAAGATGTGTATTTAAATAATTTTTCTTAAAAAAATTGATCAAAGAACAAGTAATCATCATTGTCATATAAATTTGGATTGAGCAGTAAATTCAAAGGTGAATCTAAAATTTATAATCTTTCAAATAAACAACCTAACAAGTCAATCAAATATACTGCTCTATTTGTTCCTAATTATTGTCTAATTTTTGAATACACCTATTAAAAAAATTGATATAGTGAATTTACATTTTATTCCTATTAATTATGAAGTATGAATTTAAAACTTAAGATGCAAGAAGTTCTATATTTTTTAAAATAATAAATTAGGGTATAATAACAATTTTTTTATTTTTTTTATTTGCCAAAAATAAAAATAAAAAATATAACTAAAAATAAATAAATAACAAATAAATAATGATGAAAAAAGTATTTAGCATTTTTACCACAAATATAAGCAGATGAAAAAATGTATACATGAAATGTTTAAAAAGTTGACAAAAGACCACCAGAAGAGGTGAAGTCGGTGGATATTAGTGATGAAACTTTGACTTGACTCATAAGGATGACTAATTGATTAAATTGCTAATTACTTATTCATTCTTAATTAATTTTCTCTAATTAGTAGTCTTTAGTTTAGGGGCTCTATAGCTTTTGAAAAAAAAAAAAACAGCAATCTAAGGCTCAAAATTTGACTTGACTCGTGAGGATAATTAATTGTTAATTAAATTGCTAAATTACTTGATCATACTTTGATCAATTTTTTCATAATTAGTAGTCTTTGGTTCAGGGGCGGCTCTACAGCTTTGCAAAAAAAAAAAAAATCGCCAAAGGCCTCAAAATTTGAGGGGCCTCATTTTTTTAAAAAAAAAATAGATTATAAGTTTTTTTTTTCAAAAAAAATAATAAATATCGAGTATTATTTTTAGAAAATATTTTTTTTATAAAAAATAAAAAATAATAGAAGTTTGACAAATTATGAATACTATGTCTCACGAAAAATTAAATCATTGACTATAAAAACTTCATAAAAATATATATTCAAATTTAAAGCCTTTATTTTGAATTTGACTTTAGGCCACCGATTTACTAGAGCCGCTTCTGCTTCAGTCTACACTTTTCATTGATCACTTTGTAATTCTCCCAAGCTTCTAGATGAGATACAGGTTAATG
>CM040623.1:78617480-78685735 GCA_022817965.1 Solanum lycopersicoides
CGATCATCGCCAAAATGAATAGTTGAGTGGACCGGTACTCACCAGAACTTGGATTTGCACGGACCTCATTGGTAGCCCAAAGCTTCATGCGGTAGATCTTTGGGTGTTCATCGGTCTCTGATGGGAGAGCTCTACCCACCACCTGTACTGATGAAACTGCAAACAGAAGAAACAACGCTAATATTAACCACTGCCCGTAAAAATGGGAAAAGAAAAAGCGCAAGTTTAAGGACCTTACTTGAAGGTCACCATTTTCAGTGCAGTTCTCTCTCTCTCTCCCTCTCCCTCTTCAAGCTGCTCTTTGTCCGTCTGTAGCGATGGCGAATGAAGGATTAGGGTTTTGTTTGGAAATTTAGAGAAACCCATCGTGATCTGGCTAGCCCATTCCAGACGCAATTTTATAAAACCTGGCCCAATATATTTATTTGTGTAAATTATTATCCTCATAAACGGAGAAGTACAGTAAACAGTATTTGTGCTTTAATATATATTTCTTGTTCTTTTTATAAAAAAAAAAAAAAAAAAAAAAGAAATGTGAATCGGGAATATAACCTAGTGGTCAATGAAGTAATGGGTTGAAAATGATGAGATTTAGATGTAGCGTGTGTTGTAGAGTGGTATATATACTGTAAAATTAATTGAGATGCACACAAGCTGATTCAGACACCATGATAATTTTTTTAAATAAAAAACGAAAACGGTGAACAATGTAGTTTAGCTCACCATAACTTATGGGTTGTCTTGATCAATTGGACACACTCGAGGCATGTATATGTCCTTGTTTGCCTTGCTATTTACTACTAAAAATTCATATATTCGATCTTAAAGGATAATAAACTAATAGTGAATTTACTAAAGAAGCACCAATTGATGGATGGATTGACGGCTTACCTAGTGACCTAATAACTCTTATTTACCTAGTTGAGAAAAAGTGAACCAACATTTTTTACGTTTGTTAAACATATTTAATTATCATAAATTTATAATACATTATTGAAACGAACAAAAATAAGAGTCAATTTAACGTTAAATAATGAGAGAAAAAAAAGCGTAAGAGACTTAACAACAAAACAAGAAAATCCGCAAGACATAGTTAAGACATGGTTTAACACCATCGTACACGGTGTCACACGTGATCACCGCCTTAGCCGGTGGTGGTGCCACCACCATGTAAATGATCAGGATGAATGAAAAAAGCATTAATCTAGGGCTAGTGGCCATTATAGCATTTCTAGTATAATTTGAGTAATGTGAAATAACTATGTATGTGGAGTACTATTATTTATATTCGTCGGATTAGCCTTACTTATTAGGAGTTTATAGTATACAAATTAATGATGATTACAATGATAATATAAAAGTAGGGGAAATTTCATATTTTATTTTCATTAATGTAAATTTATTCGAATTAAGTAAAATATTATTTGATATATAATTGAATATGATGTAGGACAATTGACTCTAGTTTACATCGGGTAGCTTTTTTTCTTTTTTTAATTCTCTAGGTGATTCTTTGTTATCTCTTTTAGTAGTAGTTTTTCTTGTTCTAACTAGCTATGCTAAGTATTAGTAATATATATTTAATTGTGTTAGGAGATAATACTATATTAATACATTAAAGAATATTGATTGCCTAGATTAAGATTTAGATTTCACTATCTAAATTTGATTATATTTCAGTTGATTTATGATCACCTAGATATTTTCACTTATATTTAGGAGTCTTGTGTTTGCTTTTGTTGATCATATTAGTTCATTACACATTGATTGGCCATGGGAAATATAATCACTGTCTACAATTTTCACCTTTGTGATGAGGTCTGAAGGTATTTAATTCGGTCTTTTTAAGTCTTATGATAGCTAGTGCTCGATTTTATAACTTTCGCTTCTTATGTGATATGATGTCGACGAACTCAATTTAGCTTTAAACATTAGGTAAATTTACTTTCGTAAAATAAAACGTGACAACTATTTTAAAACGAAATAATAGAACAATGCTATTTGTAATGGATAAAGTTTGGTTATTGTAATGTAACATTTTTATTAATCACAATAAAAGTACTAGACTTATTAGGCATATACCTTTACATACCTTTAAAACTATAACCTCTTAATAACAAACTTTATTTTCAACAAACGATGTTATTACATAGAGAAATAGCAACATATATTTTATTTGACCTTTGAGCAGTCCACATCTGGGCTAATCTTGAACGGAACATGGGCGTGACATCGTCGGGACAGACCGGCTGCGCGGGCGAGTTCTTCAGGGGTTGCACTATAAGCAACACCTTTGATGCACGAGCAAAAGCTCTTGCGATCAAGGGTGGTCCTGGCAGTAGAAACGAGAGATTTGAGCCCACTGCAACATTCTGGTGGCACAGGTATGCCACCAAGTACGATGTAAGTGGCACATCCCTGGAGGCTGCTAAACACCGTGCTACACGATAGTAACGCCTCCGCTGGAAGTGCCACTGCCAGCACTGAGCAAATGAGGAGCAAATGAAGTGATTTCTTAGGACTAAACAAATTGGAATAACTAGCAATTGCCTTAATTGGAAGTATTTTTGTTGAGGAAAGCTTAGTGAAGATATTGAGTTTTTATACATACCCAAATTTTATTGTTTGACTTGTGCATCGATGATCGATTGCTAGCTGGATTTTCTTGTTTTGTTGTAAACTCTTAATAATCCATGTTTTTTTTTATCATTATTTAACATTAAATTAACTCTTATTTTTGTTCGTTCAACAACATATTATAAGTTTTATATAATTATTGAAAAAATATGTTCAACAAACCGTAAATTAAAATGTTGGTTCCACTTTCTCTCGACTAGGTAAATAAGAGTTCTATAGGTCACTAGCTAAGCCGTCAATCCATCCATCAATTGGTGCTTCTTTAGTAAATTCACTATTAGTTTTATTATCCTTTAAGATCGAATATATGAATTTTTAGTAGTAAATAGCAAGGCAAACAAGGACATATACATGCCTCGAGTGTGTCCCAATTGATCAAGACAACCCATAAGTTATGGTGAGCTAAACTACATTGTTCACCGTTTTCGTTTTTTTATTTAAAAAATTTATCATGGTGTCTGAATCAGCTTGTGTGCATCTCAATTAATTTTACAGTATATATACCACCTCTACAACAAACAACTACATCTAAATCTCATCATTTTCAACCCATTACTTCATTGACCACTAGGTTATATTCCCGATTCACATCTCTCTTTTTTTTTTTTTATAAAAAAACGAACAAGAAATATATATTAAAGCACAAATACTGTTTACTGTACTTCTCCGTTTATGAAGGATAATTTACACAAATAAATATATTGGGCCAGGTTTTATAAAATTGCGTCTGGGCTAGCCCATTTCCTAGCCCAGATCACGATGGGTTTCTCTAAATTTCCAAACAAAAACCCTAATCCTTCATTCGCCATCGCTACAGACGGACAAAGAGCAGCTTGAGAGGGAGAGGGAGAGAGAGAGAGAGAGAACTGCACTGAAAATGGTGACCTTCAAAGTAAGGTCCTTAAACTTGCGCTTTTATTTTCCCATTTCTTACGGTGCAGTGGTTAATATTAGCGTTGTTTCTTCTGTTTGCAGTTTCATCAGTACCAGGTGGTGGGTAGAGCTCTCCCATCAGAGACCGATGAACACCCAAAGATCTACCGAATGAAGCTTTGGGCTACCAATGAGGTCCGTGCAAAATCCAAGTTCTGGTGAGTACCGGTCCACTCAACTATTCATTTTTGGCGATGACCGCATTCTTATTATTAATGTATAATCGCCGAAGTAGCTAGTGCGTACGAACTTATTACGGTTATGTATAGTTTTTTTTAAAAAGATCAATTATATGTTTAGTTTAAGCCAATTATATGTTTAGTTTAAGCTTAATGTTTGGGTGCCAGAATCATATTATTAGGTAGTCTAATGTGTATTGAGAAGTGATTATACTGAATGGATGTTGGTTGATTTTACTGTAAAAAGGTACTTTTTGAGGAAGCTGAAGAAGGTTAAGAAGAGCAATGGGCAGATGCTTGCTATTAATGAGGTATGGTGTATATATTTACACTTCTATGTGCCTTTTATGGATGGATGAATATGATTTTCAATTTATTAATATATATCTACTTATATATATTTGGTTTTTCATGTCAAAGTTACTACATTGAAGTATAATTAACAATCAACTGTGTCTCAACACTGGATTAGTTGGATTTATCAGAGGATTGATCATGATAGTATTAGTTTGCCACTAATTTATTTGGGATGGTGCTTTGAAAGCTCACATTGGCAAGCTGTTCTTTTCTGAGTTCCTCAAATTGATTTTGTGTTTCGCCAAGCATATATTGCCTTCTTTTCTTCATTCTTTTTGCATCTTTTAGTCAGTTAAGTAGGAAAACAAGAACTATCTTATTGGATTTCTGTATCTGATGTCCTAGAGCTGAACTCTAGACAGTCACCTGCCAAGTAGAGTTTAGAGGACACTTTTGTTAGGACCTTATGAGAACAGTTCTCCTTGTACGACATGATATTGCAGGTATAGAAGACATGTTTGGAAAGCCTTGTGTTGCTAATGCCGCTTTCTATTTTTTCCATGTTGACTATATATTAGTCAATTTGAGGAGATTGCTGGGTTTCCTTCCACTTGCCAGTTTTCTATAACAACAGTGTCCAAGCCAGCCTTCCTGTCCTATTCATGTTTCAAACTGTTTTATTAGGGAGCCACCTTAAATGATTCCTGCTTTTACAAGTTACAACAACTCTTGCTTCATTGTTGAACTGCTCTGCTTAGTTTCCCTTTGGAAGTTTTTAGTTTTACTGTAACGCATTGCTTTTGAGTTGTGCAGTTGCTTTCAGTACAATTTTGCTGATGATGTTTGGTTCTCTTAAATCTAGAACATATTATATTGTTGCTATTTGTTATATATATATATAACTCATACACAAACACACATCAAAGTTTCTGTGACAAGTTCAATGATGGAAGCAATCAGTAAATTGAGGGAGCAATTTTGGAAATGTGTGTTTATTGATATGTCGGGGTGAGATTGGAGAGTGAGGGGCAAGTTGACCAAACACCCTGTTGAGGGAATTTTTGAACTTCACTTTTAAAGTGGCATATAATTTTTTTGTATGATTGACTGAAATATTATGTTTCTCTCTCTAGATCTTTGAGAAGTACCCAACTAAGATCAAGAACTATGGCATTTGGTTGCGTTATCAGAGTCGCACTGGGTACCACAACATGTACAAGGAGTACCGTGATACCACATTGAATGGAGCTGTGGAACAGATGTACACAGAGATGGCTTCACGTCACAGGGTCCGCCATCACTGCATCCAGATTATTAAGACAGCCACTATTCCAGCTAAACTGTGCAAGAGGGAGAGCACCAAGCAGTTCCACGACTCCAAAATCAAGTTCCCCTTGGTGTTCAAGAAAGTCAGACCACCATCTAGGAAACTCAAGACTACTTACAAGGCTACAAAACCCAACTTGTTCATGTAACATGTTAGGTCATAAGTTTATTGAGAAGCAACTTAGAATTCATGCAAATTTTGTTGCACTAGTTGCCAGTTTGGCATTACTGGAAAACCTTTATGTCCTTTTTTCCTTGTAACTCTAGGTATCAGACAGTTAAAAGTTTCTCCTTTCTGAGTTCTTAATTTGATTGCTTCAACAGTTCCAGTTCCAAGTTTTATGTGTTCTCTCATGGTTGGTTTGATAATTTGTTATTGTTTTGTGATGCTACAATTGGTGTCAACTTGATGCTTAGAGTTGGGTGCATGGTATTTGGCAAGTAAAGCTAATGTGACCGTTTTCTCAGATAAACAGAGAAATGTATGGAGAAAAGAAGTTATTCTGTATGGCTGTCATATTAGGCATCTTTTCCTGCTTTCTTACAATGATTTTAGTGTTGATGCAGCATATAGGTAATGTGGTGTCAATTCAGTGCTATACTTGACTGCACTTTGATTGCCCCTGGCCCCTTGTGCTTGTTTTAGTTTCATCTTTTGGTATTGATATTCAAGCAGTGCCATGGAACAATTACGGCCCCATGAGGAATCACATGGACCATGGGTAAACTCACTAGCTTTTGTGTAGATTTTGTACTTGTACTAAAAATTCCAGAATAAATATATGAACTGGAGAATTGTATTAGTTTTGAAACCTAAAACTAATGATGGTGCTTGCAGCCTTTGCATGGAACAATGAATTAGCCAAAGTTGTGTTGATATGGTGCTGACAACACAGAAATACCATTCTGGAGTTGTACCATATTTATGAAATTTTACAAGAGAAATCTCGAATCTTCGGAAGGTAGTGTGTATGTAAGATTACACAACATTAGATTGGTATTCTAATTCAAAATAAAAGGAATATAAACAAAATCACATGCTAAATGAGGGAAATATATTGTATTATTCAGATGAGATCCATCACACCAAATACTATTTTATTGGCTAATTTGTTTATTTTTAAAAATAACCAATTCTCACGATTTTTTTTTTATATTTTTATTTTCATTTTACCATTTTTACTCTTATCAACCAAGGTAGTACTATCTTTTAGGAAAATAAACATACTTATGTTACAATTAGTCCACTAGGTTAATGAAATGGATTTCTAAGAGCATATTCTAAAAAAGAAGTATAATAGTTAGAGTAGTAGGTAGCTAAGTTTGTTTCTGATACTAAAAAATATTCTCACCATTGACTATTTACCTAATTGTTTTCTGGCCTTCCGCAAACAAGAAAAAAAGAAAAATATAAAAAGCAATTATGTCGCCGGTGCCGGAGGAAACAACGGCGATAGATTACGTGATGGAGGCAGCTTCTGGTGCACACTTTTCCGGTCTCCGAGTTGATGGACTTCTCACTTCTTCTTCATCTTCTCCCCGTGCTTCTCCTACTACTACTCCTACCCCCACTCACTTCTCCACCCCTACCCCTCTTGATTCCGCTGCTCCTAAACAGCCTTTCGTTATCGGTAATTCCTCCAATTTTCTATTACTTCTCCAACTTGTTCCAGTGAATCAAATACGTATTTATTTTAGACTAAATTGTGGTTGCCTATATAAATTTTCAGTATCTGTTTTGCTTTATTTGTACGCCTACTTCGTTTCGAAATTTCGATCGGTTATATGAAGCCGTTGATTGACTGATTTGATTGCAATGTAGCAATTAGTTTAAGAATTCCGTGTACAATTTACCTATCCCAGAATAAAGGAGAAAAGATATTATTAAACCCATTCCTCAAAATATATATCTGTATTGCACTCTTTAGGGTTTAGCTGTTGTTTTTACTTTTTGGATTTGTTCATGGAGATTCTACTATGATGATTTTGGCCTTATATATGTTCTATTATTTTATGAACAGGGGTTTCTGGAGGAACAGCGTCGGGTAAGACTACTGTGTGTGACATGATCATCCAACAACTTCATGACCACCGTGTTGTGCTGATTAATCAGGTATATCTTTGGTTCTTGTCCTTGCTTTCTTAATGATTGGGGTCAAAGCCACACAAAATATATCTGTGACTTGATTTACCAAGTTATAATAAAGATAATTAGTATGCATGTTGATCATCTTCATCCGGCGAGATATGTGGAGAAGTTTGAAACATTTAATTTTGATGATAATGCAGGACTCATTCTACCGCGGTTTGACGCTCGAAGAAATGAAACATGTCCATGAATATAATTTTGATCACCCAGGTAATGCATAGATGTAATAGTTTAACTGGTGAAGATCTGGAAATTAGGGCTCCTGTTCTTTTCATGACTTGATTTAGTTTTCAGTTAAGCAACCTTTGGTGCTATTATGTGCAGGAGCATGAGTTCTAACTCCCAAATAATATATGATTTACTTTCAGATGCCTTTGACACTGAGCAGCTCTTAGAGTGTGTTGAAAAGTTAAAATCTGGGATGTCGGTCCAAGTTCCAATTTATGACTTTAAAACCCATCAAAGATGTTCAGATAGCTTCCGCCAGGTATGTATTTGTACCATGTTACTGTAGCATTTTCTGTCTCCCTCCTTTCTCTTTTTTCATGAGAACATTTCACACTATGCTCCTCATTTAAGGTCATTGGACAGCATTAATTGTTTCAAGTTTGAGTTTGTCGACTAACATGTTTTTGGATTTGCTGATTTTACTTGAAATTCGGTTCTTACTGCTACAAAGGATCAATTAAGACCTTTAAGCTTATTGTCTTATTGGCACATCCTTTATAGGAGTAACTAGATTTCCCCAGTCCATTTGTATCAACTTATGTCTGGACTGCTGCACAGTTCTTCCATTTTACATGACTCACCCATCAATTTTGTTTTTCACGGGTCTATAAGATATTGCTCTTCTGTTCCTCTTAAGAAGAGCAATAATGCGTACAGCTTGCTAGTTAAGTTTCTTTGTATTTTTTGTTCTTTTCTTTAGCAACTTAACAAATCTCTAGCATGTAATTCTGCCAGGTGAATGCATCTGATGTTATCATCTTGGAGGGTATTCTTGTTTTTCACGATGCACGTGTTCGCAGTCTGATGAGTATGAAGATCTTTGTTGATACAGGTTCCTTTTCTTTAATTAATTTTGGCTCTCTGTTACATGATGTCATGCATGTTCATCCATGTTTCTGTTGCCATCAGAGTTCTTTTACTTTGCATGCGCGTTCCATCAAGCTTACAAGCTTTCATTTGCTTCTAGTTCCAAAAAAGGATTTTAAGTTTTATGCTTATATGGACAGTGCGATCCAATATGACAGGCTTATTTTTTCAACTTATCATTCACTTCTGTAACTCCCCACAAAAATATTCTACATGTGGCTGATTTCTAGATTTTAGAAAAGAAGAAGAGTTGACCAAGTTATTGTCTGAACAGTTAACTTCATCATTTTCAAGCATTGATTGTTGAAATGATCATTGATAATAGGTTTGACTTTTGGTAGCACCTTATCATGGTTAGACTGAAAGACAGAATCTCCATGTTGTGATCTAGCATGGTTCCATAATCATTCTGTTTCACCCCGACTAAAATGATTTTCATCAATGTCTAATCTATAGTCATATTCGAGGAACAAAATCTTTCACTAGGTAATGAGAAGCAATCATTTGCCAAGCAAGTTGTGGGAAGCATTACTTCTGCACATCTCCTGTGACATATACACAGTAAAGTACAATTAAACTCCATTATTTATCCAACCTAAGGCAAATATTTATATCAAGTTTCTGTTTCAACTTTAGCTAAAATCGGACATACTAGATCACTTTTTTATGATATTCAATTCATGTCAAACCATAAACACACAAAAAGTAGTAATAAATAAGTAAAAGATATATTTTGAACCTACATGTTACCAAAGTTGTTTTAGTAATTTAAGGGGGAGCTAGTAATAATTTTTGCTTTAAGGCCGTTTAGTGGTATTATGTTAATTAATTCACATAATGAACTAAAGTAGACTACCAAGATCGTGTAAACTTTTCCTTCTGGAGTCGCTTTGCTTAGAAGTTCTTACTGTTCTAGAAGGGAGTGTTTTCATTTGAAGAGTTGTAAACACTTTAGCCTTTTTGAGTATTCTTTTGTTTTACCCCATTGAAACTATATTGATGCTTTTCTCTATTGGAAATTCTGACCTTATATTGCCAGAGATCACTTTTCTTAGTCATGATTGCGCTTTACGGGTTATAATTGCTTTATGCTAGATGCTGACGTGAGACTTGCTCGTAGAATAAGACGTGACACAGTGGAGAGAGGTAGAGACATAAACTCTGTACTTGAACAGGCAAGCTTTCCTTTCTTGAAATATTTTATACTTGGTCCTTCAAGTAATCTAGGTTATTTTCTCTCTTAGGTTTTCACCTGTGCTCTAGAAGTTATTTAAATTTGGAAGGGGAAAAGCTAACTGTTATCCTTGTTTTTGAGTTCAAAATTCAAATACTATCTTTAATTTTTGGGTAATATCTTATGCATGTGTATTTACTAAGAATTTCATATCTCATTAACATGAGATTATTTCTCCTTTTTCAGCTATTTGGTAGTTATTCAAGATTGACGTGTTCTTCTTAAAAGTTTGAACTCATGTGTATATTAATCCTGTTTATATGGCTTTAAGGTACAGTGTAAGATAAATGACTCGGAAAATCTTAAATTTTTTCTCTCAATCATGCAGTATGCGAAGTTTGTCAAGCCTGCTTTTGATGATTTTGTCCTTCCTTCAAAGAAGTATGCTGATGTTATCATACCTAGAGGAGGTGATAACCATGTTGCTATTGATTTGATTGTCCAACATATTCGCACAAAGCTTGGTCAGCATGATCTTTGCAAGATATATCCGAATGTGTATGTTATTCAGTCAACTTTCCAGGTATGCTCATTACTCTTTATTATACTAGTGAACTAGCAATGCTTTTCCATTTGTTAGCTGAATATGGAGATCATTTGGTAGAGGCACCTAAATATGCATCAAAAAACGTCATCTTAGCTTTAGGTTACCAGAATTAGCCTACTCTAGAACAAAATCGGTTGGTGAAAAGCAGCATAATGTCCTCGTAGACTTTCAGCTTCAAGTGCATTAGTTTCCGAAGGTTAGCATAATTTACTGCTGGGCTTATATCAAAGTCAAGTGGATGTTTATGGATAAGAAGTCAAGAAAGAAGATTATTCATGTATCTCGAATGAAAAGATGGAGAATTTGCCTAACAATTAGTTTTAGTTAATTGGTGAATTTGGTGACTTCTGTATGTTTATCTACTAGTAATAGACAATTACCTTTTCTTTGTCTCTATTGCAGATTAGAGGTATGCATACATTAATTCGAGATAAAGAGATTTCAAAGCATGACTTTGTTTTTTATTCTGATCGTCTTATTCGTCTGGTAAGTCACAGTTTTTAAGCACTTTGGACTTAACATGATTCACTAGGCTTAATTTCTCTAGTGAGGACTTAGAAAGGAATCTGGATGAACTTTTTTTCAGGTTGTGGAGCATGGTCTTGGCCATTTACCCTTCACTGAGAAGCAAATAGTCACTCCAACAGGTATGCTCGTAAGACATTCTATATGATCTAATGGTCAATTACCCTTTCTCTTTTTCAGTTTTATCTATCATTACGTTGCGTGCAGAATTGTTACTTTCTGTAAGCGGACAAGACTGATCCTGATTGTTACTTCTTAAAACGGATCAAGGACGATCCTGTCTATTACTTACTTTTGAATATACTAGGAATTAATAATTTGGTTATAAGTTGTGGGGTTTATGAAGTGTGAGCACAAATCCTATACAGGTTTGCTAGAGGCATTTGACTATCTTATATCATGATTAGATGTAGATTTTTTCATCATCCAAGAAGCCCTATGCTGCTTAAATAAGACCGTTACTCCCTTTGTCCCAATTTATGTGACACCCTTTGATTGGGCATGGTGTTTAAGAAAGTTAGGGAGATTTCTGAAACTTGTGGTTTACAACAAACATCAACGTTTGTGTGGTTTAAATCATCTTATGAAGGGGTTCTTTTGGTATGAGGATAAGAGATAATATTTCTGGGATAAAATGCAAGATCATTTTATCCTGCATTTGGTTAGGGCTATTTGTTAGCCCCAAGATTATTTATCCTATTATTTGTACTATAATGATGGGATAAGTTAGCCCATAATATATATGGGATACTAATTCCATCCTCCATACCAAATGATGACCCCAAGGGTAAAATGAGAATTTTAAAATTAAATTATTCCTAAATATATTTGTGACAAACTAAAAAGGGAAGTGTCCCACAAAATAGGGACAAAGGGAGTCTCTTATGGAAGAATTAAAAATGTTTTCGATCCATTTCCATCAAAAGAAATGCTTGACCAGATGTTTCCTCATGATTGGTTTGCATGGTCTATCTTGATGATTGAGCTTCATCATCTATTTGATGTGGAGCAAAGAACTGTGTATATCAATTTATGAGTACTTTTCCATTCGTAGGAACCATCTTTTCATCAAATCTTGTAACCATCTGGAGGATAAATGAGTTCTGCTCTAAGGGCCATCTTTGCTTTTCCACTCGCCCCTTAGAAATACCAATCAATCAACTAAGCTTTTATCCCAAACTAGTTGGGGATTATCTCTGTGTTCATTAGAATTTTTTTAGTTTTTTTTTTTTATGTTCGTAACAACTAGTACAACTTCTACACCTCAATTCCAAGTAAGTTGGGTCGGTTACATGGCCATCTGTCATATTATTCTCTGTGTGCTACTTGAATCTTCTGTCAAATGTGCTCTTTGGTCAGTTGATGTTCATAACCTACTTATCATTTCTCTCTCTTCCTTACTTTCTGAATGTTGGGTTGACAAAAACTTCTTGTTATAGCCGTTTATTAGTGATTGTGCTACTTCTCAATTTTCTGTTGCATATGCCTGCTGTATATGAAACCAAACTCATATTTTTGCTTGATTCGGTTACAGGGTCAGTATACACTGGTGTTGATTTTTGCAAAAAGTTATGTGGGGTATCCATTATTCGAAGGTGAGATTAGATCAGTCATTAACAAGGTTTCTTCACCCTGGGATATATCCTGGTTAGAGAGAAAGAAGGAATTGAAATTGCACTGAGCTAGATATCTCTTCATTTTTAAAAAATTCAGTGGATCTCTTCACGTGTAAGCACATGTATGACCAATCGCTGCTTTGTTGGGTTTCTGTCCACCAGTGAGAAAACTTAATTCTTCCTCTGTCTAGTCTCCGCTCTAGACTTTTGCCAAGCAAAGTGATACTTCTTTTTTTCTCTGCTTTTCATGTGTTCTTGTTTAGTTAAGTTAAATCATTTAAGATCTGACCCTCATATAATGATCCTTCTTCCAAGGGAATTGTAACCCTATATATATTATCCAAGTATGAGAGTCCAAATATACAAGTGTATCTATCTTTTGTTTTACTTTGCATTTTTCTAATCACTGTCATAAAGTTGTCTCCTCATCAGAAGAAAGACAAGGAAAATTTACCTTTAGCTTGCTATACTTTCCAAACATGTGTATATACAGATTTCTATATAAACGATTTGCTTATAATTTATTTATTTTTTTAGTTCGCCGATCCTAAATCGGGTGAGATAATTGTCCATGCAAGGTGTCAAGGCTTGTGCAGAAATTTTATTGTTGTAAATCGGAAATGGGTCTGAAAGTAACTATTGATACTAGATAAGTTCACTTGTTGACAAATGTGAGAGTATATGGCCCTTTAAATAATGATGTGTGTGTGTGTGTGAAAATTCCAGAAAGGAAATTATCGTAAGTGACTTGGGAGTTTAATAGTTGCACATTCTTTGAATTGTTCAAGACTTTGTAAGGATATCCCCTCTTAGTTCAAGTAATGTATGACATTGGGACAGCTTCCCAAAAATTTCTTTTCCTTTTGATTCTATCTTGTCTCCTTAGATTAGCTGTCGAAGAACATATACTAGTATATTCTCCGGGTAGGACCACTTCTCTAGTTCTTAATCAGCACTGATTTGACTACTGAGAATTTTGAATAGGGATGTAGAAACAAACCTCACAAAAAAGGGTGTAAATCACAGATTCATATCTCTGTCTTACATTTTGGATACTGGGCCATGAGGTGTAATTGATTCTATTAGGGTTTGGAAAATAAATGTGGTGGGATAGTCAAGGTTGGTATTTATGCATCCATCAAGCGGTTTGATGTTGTACATTGGGATCTCTACTTTATTCTCAGGACCAACTCATTTGCATAATATTTATGTTTATTTGCAGTGGTGAAAGCATGGAAAATGCACTTCGTGCTTGCTGTAAGGGTATTAAAATTGGGAAAATTCTGATCCACCGTGATGGTGACAATGGGAAACAGGTATCTGTGCAGTTCTTTTCCTTTTCTGTTTCCACATTGACAGGACACCATGGCTAATGTGGTGAATTGTATCTGAGCAGCTTATATATGAAAAGCTTCCAAAAGACATATCAGAGAGGCATGTCCTGCTTCTGGACCCGGTACTTGCTACAGGTAATGTATTTTGGAACCCATGACATCTAGCTTTTGGAATTTCACATATGACGATCATTTATTTGGGAAACCAAATCTCCTACTTGTTGAAAGAGTTGTTTTCTCCTGTAGGTGATCTCAGTTTCTTATATCCATTGTTTACTTTGGGACTGGGAAATCCTTCCTCTTTTGCTTTTAGTATTGTGGAAAGATAAATTAAGGGGAAAGAGGATGTTAGTTATGTGGATCAGGACTCCAGAGACTAAAATATATTAATAGTAACAGTGCAGTTACTTGAGTTCTTTTACCCGGTTTGGGGACGAAATGTTGTTTTCTTGACTTGCTTTTGTAGATAAAAAAATATAATTTGATCATATATGCTTTTTCCTGTGAAGGTAATTCTGCTAACCAGGCAATTGAACTGCTCATACAGAAAGGAGTTCCAGAATCCCACATTATCTTCCTAAACCTCATCTCTGTGAGTTGCTGCCTCTTTGTATGTCAGAGATATTTGCACTGCATTTCACCATGTATTGACTTCTGCTATCTTTTCCTGTAGGCACCTGAAGGAATACATTGTGTTTGCAAACGATTCCCTTCTTTAAAAATTGTCACGTCAGAGATTGATCAGAGCTTAAATGAAGAGTACCGTGTCATTCCAGGTTTGGGAGAGTTTGGTGATCGGTACTTTGGCACTGATGACTGATAACTACACATTCTGCAAAGAGTCTCAGTATTGATGTGCTCGCTCTTAAATAGGAACTTTAGAACCCTCCAATGGAGATCTGTGATCTCTCTTCTTCTGGTTTATCAACTATTTCAGCACAGGTATAGAGAACACTGATACTGGAAATTCTTAATGGATGTCGGTCGATGTAAAATCTAAATGGCCTCTTACTATATTGAAGCACATATTGCTTAATCTGAAACATGCATCTCTCTTTTAAGTGTGAATCAGTTATTTTGAATGCTCTGTTGGTTGAGATGGCTGCAAATTTGGGCTCTTTTGAGCTCTGTGTGTGTGTCCTCTGCACTTTTGAAACTGCTTGCCTCTTAAATAAAGTACCTTCACTTTTGCTAGACTGAACAGGCAGACGTGTTAAAGGTGCTAATAGACTTGGAAGTGGATAGAAATGCTTGTGTAATGCTTGTATGAGTTGTCTTCGTATCTGCATAATCTTGGTGGTAGTGTTATTCGAGTGGATCATAGCAAGTGCATCGTAGAATAATTGAGGTGCATGCTAGTTGGTAAGTATGTTGTGAATTCGTGTTGTGGTTTTATAGTTGAGAGAGTTTAAATAATAGACAACCTATAATTTAAGTGGTACAAATAGTATCTTTCATACAATAGGAGTGAATATTATGATATTCTGTACAACAATGTGATTTACTATTACATGTCTATCATCAAAACATAAGAATTCAAGGTATACACAATACAAACAATTTCTGCAGTAAAATATATCACGTTGGGTCGTTCGCACAATATATCAAGTTGGGTCATTCGCATAATATATCCCTATCGTAGGTGGGTGTATATATTTTTTATTATTTTTAAATGTGGTTTTTAGTTTTTGCTCATCAATATTTTAATTAACTAATAATAACAATAATAATAAAAATAGGGAAATCTAACAAAGTGAAGTGTGGAAAGGAGTAGATCATACCCATAATTTATCCCTACTTTAGACCCTCAGAAACTACAGAAGAATAATTCAATAATTGACGTATAAGGAACAACAAATAGTAACATGAAGTGAAGGCAAAACAAACTACAACAACGTACTGGTGATTACTAATATGAATCAAATGTTGATGACAACACACATATGTACTAACCTTTTATCGTAATCAATGTCATCCACACCTTCTTATTTTTTGTTATGTTTTTGGTACTTGAAACTGTGTCATGTCCTACTTAATCATCTTCCCAATACTGTTTCAGTCTATCTCTACCTCTCCTGAAATCATTTATAACCAATCTCTCACACCTCCACAGTCCACACTAACATTTCTTCTTCACATATCTGAACCATCTCAACTTAGCTTCCTACATCTAGTCCTAATTTCTAATAATATCTCTCCTAATATATGTACACATCCATCACAACATCCTCATTTCACAACTTTCATCTTTTGAACTCAAGTGTTCTTGAGTAACTAACGCTCCATGTGTTCCATTCAACAAAATTAGTTTAACAACTTTTCATTAAACATAAACTTATATTTTTATATCATAATACTTCAATTATAGTTTAAAAGACATAACAAGTTATGCCCTAACGCTAGAATAACAAAAATATAATTTTTTTGGTTAAAAAAAAAAAGAACTTTTAGAATTTTTGTGCCACGTATTGATGAGCTATTCCAAAAAAAAAAAGAAAAAAAAAAAGAGTTAGGTTGTAGCCCATAGAAAAATGATGTCTCCATTGTTCCATTTGTCAAAAGGTAGCAGCCAATTTCAATTTGACTACACTCTTTGTTCACCTAATTCCTTTCATCTTCTTCTTGTTTCTACGTGCTTCTAACTCCTAAACCTCCTCCAAATTCTATCTATCACAGATCAAAAATCCAGAGGCAGGGTGCAGGAGAATGGGTGTTGGACGTGAAGTAGCAATTTCATTGGATGGAGTTAGGGACAAGAACATGATGCAACTCAAAAAAATCAACACCGCTATTTTCCCAGTACGCTACAACGATAAGTATTACACGGATGCCATTGCCTCTGGTGATTTCACCAGGCTAGGTTCGTATTCTCTTTTGATCTTCTTTCCTTTTTGATATGGGTTCTTCGGTTTGCATAATAGTAGGTGATTTTCTTGTGTAGAAGGTAGAAGGTGCCAATAAAGGTATGTCTGTAGTGATTCATTCCTATGAAAACAAGGATCTGATTCGAATTATGGGGGTCAAGCTTGTCAATGGTCATTATGAATTTGGACATGGATTAGATAAGTTTACATAGTGGGGAACTATATAAAAAGTACATTTAGTTTTTAATCTTGTTAATAGCAATTGTAGAAATATGCTGATAAAAGAAAATGGATTATAGACATGAGACAAGAAAAACTATAGGTAGATTTGAAACTTATAAGAGGGAACTACAATTCTTATGGCCTTACACAGTGCTACAACTCATGAGTTACGACGAGGATACACAACAATAGCGCCTTAATTCCACATTAGCTGGTTTAGCTATATGAATCATCTATATCCATTTTTTGCATTAATTTTGTTTGTTTAGTAGCTCATATCAAGAATGACTCCAGAAAATTGAGTTTTTTTTCCGAAAAAGTTGTTTCCTGGATGAGCTAAGCTTAAGTAGTCGCATGACTCTCAAATGGGGAAGGGAGTTAGTTCAAACTTCAAAGGGGGTTCCATACCTGTATGTGGTAGTTTTACACTCTGTTATATTTGGATAAATACATTACTCTCTTAATTGTTGTGTTGTCCTTTATGGCCTCTTCTTTTGCTCAATTTATTTGGCTGTTATAGTTTGTAGTTGGTACTCTGGCCTTTCCTTACCCTTATTTGCTGATGGATTGTCTTAGGTTGAAATCTGGTAATTGTTTTCTGTCTGTATCACCCAACTGTTACAGTCTGAATAAATCTCTATTATCATTGAAGACGTATACGACTTCAACATTGTATCTATATTTCTTAGGAACACAATCATCTCAACGCCCCAGCCCATTACTAATGATTGCAGTGCACAACCCCTTTTTCTGATGTTTACACAGTAAATATAACAATGATAACAGCCTTATATGTTACTAAAGATGTTAAATACCTCAGTATAGCCAATATCAAAATTAATTTGAATACTAGAATGTATAATGTGAACACGCCTGCTTGCATAGGTATGGAACTAATGGTTTCTTACTTCAATTCTGAGTTGTTGGGAATGCCACTTCTCAGAGGACCTTCTTATTTACTTGAAAGTTAAATGTAGATAGGAGATCTAGTTCTTTATCTCCTACTTCGACAGAATCAGAATTATCCTCTCCATTAAAGGATTAAGGAAAATTAGCAAGTTGACATGCATTTCTAAGGGTTGTACCTCCATACCATCTCTGCTGTATCTCCACATCTCTAAGCGTTTCATGGTTACTCCAGAATTTCTACATGCCATAGTTGTTTCCCAGTTAGTATCACATCCACAACTCTATCTTCAGTGTCCTACTATTAATATGTCTATTTTGATTCTCATAAAACATTTCAAATGAATTTGTTTTCATTGTTTAGGAAATCAAGCCATTTGAACATCCTTTAGTTACTTTGATATACCAGAGTAAATGACAAATAATTTTAGCTTTTCGTAGATTACTTGTTTTTATATTTTGTGAAGTAGCGCCCTTCATGTTTTCATAACATAATATATATATATATATATATATATATATATATATATATATATATATATATATATATATCATTTACGAATTGATTGTGTTAAAAGGCCTGAGCATCTAAATCCGTAAGCTAAAGGCAACATGTACGTAGGTCATGACATTCACAACCCTTTTGTAGTCCATTACGCTCATGCCGGACAACTAGCGTGTGAAATCCAACCCTTTAGAAGCCTTTCAACTATTCATGTGTGAAAAGAATCTGAGCATCTAATCCAAGAAGTTAAGGAAACAGATGGAGCAGCTCATCACATTTATAAACTCTTTTGGAAATTCTTACAATACTCATGTGGGACAACTATATGGCTCAATATGTCTCGCAGATCTAACAAGATTTTGGTTTTAATCTAATGATAAAAAATTGAATATCTGACCCAAATTATTAAAAGAGAAATGCTTGGTTCATCACAGACAGAAATGGAAAAGGAACACATTTCTTATGTCTCTGTGTGTGTATAAGAAAAATTCATAGAACGTATATTCTGCATAAATGTCCTGCATTCACCATGCATCTCCTTGGCTTGTTTATGATGTATAAAAAGGTGGAAAACCATTTGAATGGCCTCTGCTTGAAGAAATACACCTCCATCACTACTCAGGTGCCTTCTTTATTTTTGGACACAACTATTTAGTGAAGAGTTGAAGTTTAATCATATTTCCAATGAAAGTGGGGAATTGCTTTGGAAGAGTTTAGAACCTTCTATTTTGTTTAGGTGTGCAAACTCTTCACTTCTGGTGCCGCACCCGTGTCGACACGACATGGGTGTGGGATCCATACCGGATATGGTCAGTAGATTTAGGGTACTTTGACCACAATTGATCAAGAAATTCGAGTCATTTAGAATGATTTCTGAAATCAAATTAAATGCTTGGTGAAATCATAATTTAGACATCTTTTTTAATCAATAAAGGATATTTGTATTAAAAAAGTCCGCAACCGCAAGGTGCTTTAAAGAACTTACCGTCTAACCGTGTTTAACTTTTGTGCCTGCAGCATATTACAGTGATATCTGTGTAGGTTCAATTGCATGTCGCATTGAGAAGAAGGAAAGTGGGGCTGTTCGTGTTTACATAATGACTCTGGGTGTTTTGGCTCCATATCGTGGGTTAGGGACTGGTAAGTGCTCTCTCTTATCCAGCTCTCCTTGTTCAAAGTTAATATAAATTTCCATGGTTCTTTTCCACTTTGACTGCTCAAATTTTATTATTATGGCATCAACCTTCAACTTTGCTGTTTCCGCTTAATCATTGAAATTAGGTATTTACACCATTTCAAAGCACAAAACTGAAACTTATGATTAGTTATTAACTCTTTGACAAAATGAATAGCAAACAGTACAAGTTGATGTCATCTCTCTCGACACATCTCAATAATATTGAGCTGCTTTCCATAGTTCACCACTTTTTTTGCGGTGCAGGTACAAAGCTGTTGAATCATGTCCTTGATCTTTGTGCCAAGCAGAATGTTACCGATATTTATTTGCATGTGCACACAATTAATGAAGAAGCCATCAATTTCTATAAGAAATTTGGATTTGAGGTTACTGATAAAATCTCAAACTATTACACAAACATTACCCCACCAGACTGTTTTGTCCTGACCAAGGTCATCACTCAAACAAAGAAACAGACGGCCTGAGCTCTGTTTGGTTGAGTCGCCTTTGTCACCCCTTTACAGTATCTTTGAGGTTCTGAGCCCTTTCTGGTTCTAGTTTTTGCTATTTATGGGCAATATGCCCCTATTGAATTGTGACTGAGTTCCCCCTCCCCTCTCCCTCGTCCTCGTCTTTTGGTAAATTATCTTTGATGTGCAACAGAACTACAGTTGAATGATTTCCCTGTAATAGAAATAGTACAGTGCAATGCAAACATTCAAGTTAGTTAGTTAATGATTTTGTCATGAGGAATTCTTTTCTAATGAATATATGTGGATTGTGCAAGCTTCATAAATGAGTTATATCAATTGCAAACAGGAAGTATGAAGGATTAAGAAATAACATATTTGTTGTCTATTGTTTGTAGCAATTCACCAAGACTTGTACCTGGGTGAACCATCCAAATTAGTCGAGCCAGTGAGTTTCGGATGTCTCGAGCATTATTTTTGCTGTAATTGGCAACATAATATTAGTCCCTCTTCAACGTAGGTACATGTCAATCTTTGGCATGAAAATTCTAATTAAGTTTGTCATCTTTTGATTACTTGTTAGCATGTTTAAAAGTTGTTGATAATCAAAATTAATGTTTGATCTATCTTCTTAAATAATTAAATACTGAAGAATCTCTAGTTAATCTTTTTTTTATTTCTCCTTATTAAAAACAACTTGTCTCTGCCCATCACTATTATGCACTACATTATCAAATTAAATAATCAGTCAAAGAGGTTGGAAATTTCATATATTATATTTTATGGTCATCGATGACTAATAGTGGCGTAAGGTGCGATGAAATGACAGAAGTTTCATTATCTTTAATTAGAAGTATTAAATTTCAATTTGAGATTTTAAGGAAGAGTACTTTAATCAAACTAGGCATAAATTTAAAATAGGGTGACCAAGAGACTTCAGAGCCAATCTAAAGGCTTCTTTTGATGTCTATTATTTATTTATTTTGTCATTTGGTACGTAAGATAAAAATAATAAGTATTAGCTAATTTTAAATTATTTATTCGATTAAAATGATTAAATTATTATATTATATAAAAATGAGTATTAAATTTTTACTCATCTCATCTCGTATATTAAATGACTCTAACAATGTAAGCTTATAACGTCAAAGCTACTCATTCAACCGATTTAGTATAGTAGCAGTTTCAAATCAATGTAAGCCAAAGTAATATTTTCTCTGTTTAAAAAAGAATGACCCAATTTCCTTTTTAGTTTGTTTCAAAAAGAATGTCCCCTTTTTATTTTTGGCAACACTTTAACTTTAACTTTAACTTTTCACGTGACATGTTTAAGACCACAAGATTAAAGGGCATTTTGGTACATTTGACATAACTTTAATTTAGAACCACAAGATTAAAAAGTTTTATTTCTTTTCTTAAACTTCGTTTCAAGTCAAACTAGGTCATTCTTTTTTAAACGAAGAGAGTAATATAATTCTCCATTCATTTGAAATTATTATCATATTTTGCTTTTGGAAAATCATCTAACATAGCTCTTTTATTTCTTTTTTTTTCTTCAATTTTTAATGTCTGCCACAATAAAATGGAAGTTACAAGAAAATAGAAAAACAGCTCATTTCTCACTTCAGACCAAAAGTTGGCAACTTTCCATCCACAACTTATTATTTTTCTTTATTTTATAACATCAATTCTCTCCTGTCTCCACATCATCATCACCTGATCGTTTAGTTATCAGGCGTTTGATCGTGCAATATCATATTATAATAAAAAATTATGAGATAAAATTAATGTTTGGATATTTAATTTCACGCTAATTTTTTTTCTTGTTCATGGAATATCATATTTTTTAAAATCATGATTTGAGAATTTCATATCATGATTTAAAACTTTTTAAATATAAAAATTAACAGACAAATTTATATTTTTTTTTAAAATAACCTCATCTTTATATCAACAAGCCATTTATTTCATATGTAAATAAAACTTATAATCATATCATTATTTTTAAAGTGTATTACTCTTGTCAAAATAAAATTTATTATTACTTTAAATCTTTTTCAACTTTAACATTTATATTCATTAAATTCATTATTTTTTATCAAATTTATTATCAACCAAATTTATTACTACTATTTTAATGTTTGATAAAAAAAATCTTTTTTATTAAGTGAACAAGACTGACCATAATGACTTTGTAATAATTTATTGTGATTTTATAATTTTTTGCTTATTTAGTAAATTAAACAAATAATTGAGACTGTTTTAATAGTTTTTACAACTTATTAAATTTTTATTATATGAATGAGAAATATATAACACAAAACTCTAAATCGCATTTTCAAACAAAAGTCAAGCTCCAACTCATTATTTCATATAATTATTTCATATTTTATCATCAAACGGACATTTAACATTTTAATTAAGTACTCTAATTATTTGTTGTTATTCTACTTGTCTTTTTGCCCCAAAAATAAAAGGTTAAAAAGTATGAAAGTCTCTGAACTTTTCACCTAATTGGTGCCAAAATATTCTTTAAGCATTTGGTAATTTAGTAATAAATAATTTAGAAATTTTGTATTTTCTCAGTATTCCTCTTAATTGATAAGGAGCTCAACGCATATTAGTAGGCTTATTATCAACCTAAGATGAATTTGAATTAATAGAAACTTCGAGTTTTAAATATTAAAAGTCTAAAATTCACATCTAGATATCTTTGAAATTGTATATGGAGGAAACTTCAATTCAATAATAGTTGAGTTGTTTAACAAGACGTGTACTTTCAAATAAGAACCCACTAAAAGTTAAAAAAAATGTGTAGAGAAAGAAAGATATCATGAAGAAATATATTCCTCCATAGGTCAAAATAATTGTTTTTGGGAAACTTCCTTATTTGTTTGAGGCTATCGTGTGAAGTAAAAGTCTCATGGCCTAACGTCTCAATGAGTGAGAAATTAAGTCCATGCCTACTTTGCGTCATAATTATCAGGAGCGGATTAACGTTGGGTTCAGGGGTTCACTCGAACCTCCTCGGTAAAAAATACAAGATGTATAAGGTAAATTTTTTATATTTTTGTAGGTATATATATCTTAGTAGAAATAGATGGCCTAGTGACAAGTCTCCTGAATACTAAGTTGCACGCCCCCAGTTCGAATCCAGGGTCCTATTTCTAAATAATATTTGATCGTAACTAATAATATCTATATATATATAATGTTTTTTCATTACCATAATTTACATTTATCAAAAGATCAATGGACGTAGGTAGACTCTTGCTATGTGTATAGTTAAGATAATTAATTCAAATTTTTGTACGTTTCTTCGTACGAATATCTTAAAGTTATTTTTTTTTCTTTTTTTTTTTTATAAAAAAAATGTGACTTAAAATTTGTGAATCACTTTCTTTTTACATTTATAAATTACAATCACCTGTCCTTCGGATGACAGGGTTGGTTTGGAGGATGGTTATCCACACGGATGACTTGAGATTGATTTCCTCACAAAGTCTTCTGAGCTGAGCCTGTTGCATAGGGCTTGTCTAGTGCGATTTATATTCTTGTGTGGTTTCTCGTTTAATTTGCAGGCTATTATTACACAGTGGGGGTCTACCCAGTGCTCACCCGAAGGACAGAGGTTGCAGCAGAAAATATAACGGCCGCAAGTTTTCGTGGATCTAAAATAAAATTACAATCACCTTTTCGAATCAATAAAGATGACATTTCTGTTTTTTTGTAGTACTTTTGCTCTGCAGAAATTTCCTAATAAGTACAATTAGTATCGTGCAATAGTGTCATTATTTAATTTTTGAGATAATACCTGAGATGGTCACTCAACTTTGAATAACTTATTTAGAAGGTCACTTAATTTTGGGTTGTTTACTTCGAAAGTCACTCAACTTTGTTTTTTAACTCAAAATTCATTTATCTATTGGTGTTTCACTTAGAAAGCCATCCAACTATTTATATTTCACTTAGAAAGTCACTTAATAAATTTAAATAACTTAAAGTTCAGTAACTTTCACATAGTATTTATTCGATTTAGCTTTAGGTGGTGAAGGGAATAAGATCTTTAGATTTATTGGACTATAAAGAACAATATATATATACCATATGATTGGTGTGACAAGATTCATTATTGATGCTTAGGTAAATAACAAATACAATAAAAAATAAGTTCAAAATTCAAATTTAACAAAATATTTTTTTTTCTAAATCTTTAAATATAATAATAATATCAAAAATATCATGTTCATTCGATTCTGAATACGTTTTTTTTTTTTAAGCGAGGGCGTAGGGGACCAAATATAACCGTGTATGGAAGCAGTGTACCCATCCTTTTCTACGAAGAAAATACTATATTGGAATATTTTCATCGTCAAATATTAAGTGCAAACTTAATTATTAAGATTTATAGATGTTATTATATATTGTGGTCACACTTTTTCTTTTATTGTTGACAACCAAAATAATATTAACTACTCATATTTGACTTTGAATTGTCCGTCTGAACAATCCAACTAAATTCGACGTTTCACGGAGAAGCGGTTTGATAAATTGGTGATCTAAAGTAAATTAATAGAAGTCTTAAATTTGAATATGAATATATTTTTTATAAAATTTATTATAGTCAATAGTTTAATCTTTCTTGAGACATAATATTATAATTTGTCATATTTTTATTAATTCTTTAATTTTTTATAAAAAAAAATTATTTTCTACAAATAATACTCGATTTTTTTTTAAAAAAAAACTTATAACCTATTATTATTTTAAATAAATGAGGCTCCTCAAATTTTGGGGTCTAAGCGATTGCATTTTTTTTTTTGCAAGCTGTAGAGCCGCCCTACGTCTCAAGGATAAAGATCCAGTCAAGTATAATTAGGGTAATGTTCAATGGCTTATAGATTCATACCATGTGTACTATGTAATACTTTATAATTGAATTCATTTAAATTATAAATCCATCTTAATAATAAATTTGAATTATATACTCATCTTAATAATACAAACAACAAAGTTGCCGACTATTTTTATTTTGCAATTAAGTGTACCTAATCTATTACTTCTAAGATTAAGATTGGCGGGTATTACTCAATTTGATAATGCAAATACTTTCAATCAGGTATATTAATTTTTTTTTCAATTTTTTTTTTTTTGAAAATATTAACTTGGGTATACACTTAATTGTTTTATTCAATAGTTTTAAAAAATAAAAATAGTTGACAATTTCGTTATTTTTATTATTAAGATGAGTATATAATTTAAATGAAACTCAACCATAATAATCATATAATACACGTTATATGAATCTATAGGTTATTAAACATTATTTGACCTAATTATATTTGATCGAATTTTTATCCACGATCTCACACCTATCTCTTCTTTTAGTTTATCAGAATAACTTCTTTGCTTTATAAAGATAAAAATAAAGTCAACATATATTTTATATTTGTTGGACTTTTAGTATTAAAATTACAAAAAATATTTAAAAAACTCAATTGAAGTAAATTTGATATTATTTAAAGAAATAGTTTGGTGGTTTATAATTTTTTATAATTATAAAATATTATAGGTTATCTAGAAGCATATTTATACCAACTAGAAATAAATGGGTATGTATTTAATATTATTTTCTTAAAAGAAACCCCACGAGCTTTAGAAGTTGTTGATATTACGAAGTATGAATAATTGAACATTATATTAGCCCAGTCAACATTGTTTTGCCATCACTATCATATGTCAATCACTAGCCAAATAAAAAAGAACAATTGTAAAATCTGCAAACTATATAA
Organism: Solanum lycopersicoides; assembly: GCA_022817965.1. Lineage (NCBI taxonomy): Eukaryota > Viridiplantae > Streptophyta > Magnoliopsida > Solanales > Solanaceae > Solanum > Solanum lycopersicoides. Next base: position 78,643,289 of record CM040623.1, read on the forward strand.
TTTTATAAATATAAATATTTTTTGTTTTTAATGATTGATTTTCTTGGGAAAAATGGGATAGGTTTAATGAAAACCTAAATATAGTCATCTATCTCACTTTGTTTTAATTAATCCTTTACTCTTAATTAGCCGATTTACCATTTGAATAATATAATCCTTTCGGTCCATTTTACTTGTCGTCTTTATTGAAAATATATTATTTAAAATAGTGAATGCATTTTATAATGTTGTAACTAATGATAGCTTGACCTTGATGATAAATATATCTTAGAGTTTCAGTTTGTTAAATACTCCTTTCGTATAATTTTAGTTGTTATTTATTTTTAAAATATAATTTTGTTTTACTTATCACTTTTGACATATAAAAAAATAAATAACTATTTTTTTCCATGTTTTATTCTTAACATTAAATATTATTCTCTATATCATTTTCAAGATATACTTATCAGGTGTAGTGTAGTAAATTATCTATATTAATAATTATTTTTTAATAAGTGTGTTAGTCAAACAATAACAAGTAAATTTAAATAGTGGAAGTACTTTTTGGGTCTGATGATGCTTTACCAAATGCACAACATAGGACAAAGTGTTAATTTAATAGAATTTTTGTAGTTATCATAGTTTCGTATTGTTGGTTTCTTTTTCAAGTTTAAGCATTAAAAAAATTGGATACAATGTGAATTAGAAAATGGAGGGAAATTAGATGGAGAAAAATAAAGTTTATTATTCCTCATTAATAGTGAAGAGAGGATTTTTTTGTGCTTTTAAATATAAATACTTTTTTATAGTTATTAAAATGTTAAAAGACGATCTTTCCTTCTATTATTATTATTATCGCTCACTTAACTTCACTCTTGTTTTATTTTCACTAGTTAAAGGTTTCAATTTTTATTTCATTTTTCACTAGTTAAATTAATTTATTAATTTGCAAAAAGAATTTGAAAATTATTGAATGCTTCAACTTCGTACTATTTTGACTTGTTAAATTTATTTATTGATTCGCAAACAAAAAAACTTTGTAAAATTATTAAATTGTGAGGTACCACTACCTTAATAACTCACTAGTGAAATTAATTTATTGATTACCAAAAATGACTTGATAAAATTATTAAAGTGTTAGGTATCACTACCTTAATAACAAGGACATCCACTGAGTTTTGAATCCTCATTAAGAAAGTGATAGTTTAATTAGTCAATCAATTCAGAAGTGTATCTAAGGAGTGTGAATTCATGGTCTCCTCCCGAAATCATATATAATAGTGTTATAATTTTTAAAAATATTGAAATATGATGCGTGAACCCACACTTCAAATATTAGATAATGTGATTATGACTGAGTGCACCTCTCTGCGAGGTTAGAAAGTTAAATTTTGTATTTATCTTGTTATATTTTTCTTTCTAAAATTAGATAACACTTCTCTAAGTGATAATTATTATATAGGAATTAATTTTAGACCTATAATTTTAAAATTTTAACGGTTTTTAGTAATAAAAACTCAAATATCAAACAGATCAAATTTATATAACAGTGTACCCATCATTCAAAATACGCCAATTAAACTAACAAAAAAAAACTAATAAGTTTCTCACTTTTTTTAAGCCTATATAAAGAAATGTAAATGATTTCTCCCTCTAATTTTGTTTTATAGGCTTTTTATCTAATAATTATTATCTCAAACTATATATTCAATAGATCTTAATATCTTTTAACATAGTCATTAAGTAGCTATTGCTTTCTTGCTTTAATTACTTACTCTATAGGTAAGATTTTTTTAAATGACATGTGATAAATTTATCTCCATCAATTAATAAAAATAATAAATAAAAACATATCAAATAAAATCAAAAAGTTCGTTTTAGTGTTGTAGATTCTGGCAGCCAGGCTGCCACTATCCTCAACTATACACGTTGGCTAACAAGTCAAATTCGATAGGCTCAAAGGCCACGATCCAATTTTTCTAATTTTAAATTTTTTATTGCAGTATTCGATATTTATACTAAAATTTAATTTAATTTGCTTTATATTAAAAATTTTATAGTAAAACATATTTCTTAACAAAAAATACAAACTCAAAATTTTTATTTGAGATGAAAAAACTATTATCATTTCATCACAATTCAAATCGATAGCATTCCAAAAATCTTTAGAAAACCAAAATTCTCTTTTTTAAACTTCAACATTCCATTTTGAAGTTTCAACTTTTCAAGATTGACTGTTTTATCCCTTTCTTCTCTGCCCCCCACAAGGCAGTGTACAACTATGCAACAGTGTTGTAAATTCTCATTGTTGTGTGGCCTTCTCCATGCACTCCTTATTTATTTATTAGTATAATACCTGCTTGATTATATCTATTTCAAAAACAACAAAAAAATATTCTCTCTCCTTCACACAGTTCATAGGATTCTCCGTGGAGGACTCTTTCTGGGGTTTCTCTGCGTTGACATAAGGTTTGTTCTTGATCTGGGGTTCTGTTATTCTCTCATATATGCTTGTTTTGAAATGGGGTTCTTTGTTTTTTTGGTTCTGTTTAAGTTTTTTGAGGATTGGGGTTTTGTGCTAGATCTTATGTTTGATAGTAATGTAGTTCATGTACATGAAGTTTGACTTTTCCTTTTAATTTTGCTTGCAGGGGTTCTTTAATTCTGGATTGAGTGAGGTACTTGTTTCAAACTTTTGGTGTTAAAATCTAATTTCCTGATAGATCTGGTTGTTTTAAGGAACCCCTTGTTGCTGTTATACCATTAGACCTTATAAAAATTCAATCTTGAAATAATAGTAAAGATTTCAATTTTGTACCTTTGAGGTGTTGATTTTAGTGTTAGTTTTGAGGTGGGGTTAAAGTTATTGTATTCCATCAAAATGAGTGAATCAAAACCAGATGCCCCAGTTAACAACCCTCCTCCTTCTTATTCCAGAAATTTTCCTGATTTCAAACAATCTGTGAAGCTGAAGTATGTGAAACTTGGTTATCATTACCTTATTACTCATGGAATGTACCTATTTTTATCCCCTCTAGTTATTGTCCTTGCTGCTCAAATCTCTACGTTTTCGCCGAGTGACCTATATGTTCTTTGGGAGCAGCTTAGGTTCAATCTCATATCTGTCATCATATGCTCTACCCTTTTGGTCTTCCTGTCTACCCTCTATTTCCTAACCCGTCCTCGCCCTGTATACCTTGTTAATTTCTCATGCTATAAGCCTGAAGATGCTAGGATATGCACAAGGAAGATTTTCATGGAGAGGTCAAAGTTGGTTGGATCATTCCCTGATGAAACTCTTGAGTTCCAGAGGAAAATTCTTGAGAGGTCTGGCCTTGGTGAATCAACTTATCTCCCTGAAGCTGTGCTGAGGGTACCACCAAATCCTTGTATGGCAGAAGCACGGAAAGAAGCTGAGATGGTTATGTTTGGTGCCATCGATGAGCTCCTTGCTAAAACTGGTATTAAGCCAAAAGATATTGGAATTCTAGTAGTAAATTGCAGCTTGTTTAATCCAACACCCTCATTGTCTGCAATGATTGTGAACCATTACAAGCTCCGTGGAAACATTGTGAGCTACAATCTAGGTGGAATGGGTTGCAGTGCTGGTTTGATCTCGATCGATCTTGCAAAAGATCTTCTTCAAGTACATCCCAATACCTATGCGTTGGTGCTCAGCATGGAAAACATCACCCTGAACTGGTATTTTGGGACTGAGAAATCCATGCTCCTTCCGAATTGCTTATTCCGGATGGGAGGTGCTGCTGTAATGCTCTCCAACAAAGGATCTGAACGAAGAAGATCAAAGTACCAGTTGGTGCATACTGTCAGAACTCACAAAGGTTCCAATGACAAGTGCTTTTCTTGTGTTTACCAAATGGAAGATCCCAATGGAAAAGTTGGAGTATCGCTGTCCAAGGATTTAATGGCAGTAGCTGGTGATGCTCTTAAAACCAATATCACTACATTGGGTCCTCTTGTGCTTCCCATGTCCGAGCAGTTGCTTTTCTTTGCAACGCTCGTGGGAAGAAAACTGTTGAAGATGAAGATCAAGCCTTATATCCCAGATTTTAGATTGGCCTTTGAGCATTTCTGCATTCACGCCGGTGGCAGAGCTGTGTTAGATGAAATAGAGAAAAATCTGCAACTGACTGACTGGCATATGGAGCCTTCAAGGATGACATTGTATCGATTCGGAAACACCTCAAGCAGCTCCCTTTGGTACGAACTGGCCTACTCGGAAGCTAAGGGAAGGATCAAGAGGGGAGACCGAACATGGCAAATAGCATTTGGTTCAGGGTTCAAATGTAACAGTGCAGTTTGGAAAGCTTTACGATCAATTAATCCAGCCAATGAGAAGAGCCCGTGGATGGATGAGATTGACCAGTTCCCGGTGGATGTTCCAAGGGTTGCAAAAATCTAAAAATCCAATGGAGCTTTCATTTAACTTAGTGTTCCCGACATCTCAGGTGATTATTCTTTATCAGTTGCAACGTGCTGTTCAGTTGTTTCCTTGTGATTCTCAAGCTAGTCTATAGCTGATCTAATTCTATTGAGAAGCTTAGATAGGGAATTCTACTTACTCTCCATTGTGTTATGAGAATCAAGTAAGTGTTCGTCTCATTTTTATGTTTGTGGAAATTGAGTTTAGGATCATCAACTTGTTGGTAATTTGGAATTCAGGGGGGGTAATTGCTGAATATGTATCAGTTAATATCCATGTACTATTTCTTTATTCATGATTTATCCTAGAAATTGATATTCATTGTTCACTGGTTATATGGAGTGCAGTTGTGTTATTCTTCTTTCAACCCCTGTCTCCTTTGAAACCAATATATGGTGTGGCTAGCTGCGAAATATGCATACCCAACGAATACTACCCCTTTTTGCTGATTACAAGATACTAAAGAAAACGAAACAAAATTTTATCTGTGAACTTGTTGATAATAGTATGAAGTTTCATAAAGTTTTCTACTTTCTTGCTATGTTTGTCAAGGAGAAAGGTAAAAAGTTGTACTAACATTTAAACTAGGAATCCCAGGGGAAAGTGAGTTAAGCATGTATTTCATGTATTTTTCATGTTTCAATCAAGCAGCTAATCATGTGCACAAAACATCTCACACATTAGCGGGGGTCTGTATCCCAAGAGGTGTGATGTATACAACCTACCGTGATGCAACCATTAGCATTTGCTTTCACGGCTCGTAATTCTAGACATATAAAGTTGGAAAATTTTATGAGCAAAATGAACTCTATGCTTTACTTAATTCTTGAAAATCTAGAAAGTTAGGCCTCTTGTTGTAAAACTTGGGGCAAACTTTCACATAACTACAACACATGTTATGGAACGCAAGGCCTAAAACGAACAATATCATTATGGTACGCGTTGGTAAATATCTTTGGTAAGGACAGACATTACCCTTTATTCTACTAAAATCTTTGGGATACTTTCATATATAGCCACCTAAAAATAACTAATTACTCTCCATAGCTATAGTTTGATAATTACAATTTGTAGATACATGTTACATGGAGGAGAGAGGCGAGCGAGACTGGGAGAGAGAGGAGAGAGGCGAGAGAGAGGTGGAAAAGAGTGGGAAAGAGGTGAATTGTATATGTATATTGGTTAGATAATTGTATATTATACATATATATTTGTATATATGGAAAGAGAGATTGAGAGAGGGAGGAGAGAGGCGAGCGAGACTGGGAGAGAGAGGAGAGAGGCGAACGAGATCGAGAGAGGGAGGAGAGAGGCGAGCGAGACTGGGAGAGAGAGGAGAGAGGTGAACGAGATCGAGAGAGGGAGGAGAGAGGCGCGAGAGAGAGGGCAGAGAGTGGGAGAGAGTCAAAGAGGTGAATTGTATATGTATACAATTGTATACATATACATTTGTATAAATGGCAAGCGAGATTGGGAGAGGGAGGAGAGAGGCGAGCGAGATTGAGTGAGGGAGGAGAGAGGCGAGCGAGAGAGAGTAGAGAGGTGAATTGTATATGTATATAAGTTAAAAAATTATATATTATACATATTTATTTGTATAACTTGACGAATTATACATATACAAACATGACTAATTGTTTAGCCGCGTAATTTTCCCAAAATCTTATCCTTACATTGCACCAAAATTAATCTTTATCACACAGTTCACATGATGCCCCAAAATGGGTTACATAAATTTCAGCCCATTGCACCAAAAAGGCATGTCCAAAGGACGCAGGGTGAACTGTAAAATCAATTAACGTTGATGTTATTTTCTCAGTTTGTAAATTCAATAAAAACATAAATAAATTTAAGGTGTTTGCTAGCCTTTGAGGTAACTGAGATCTCATTTTTCTTTACATAAATGGAAGTTGCTGCAAATTGCGTTTGAGTAATATTCGAAAGTGATGAACAAGATATCTTATATTCGATTCAAAACCATAGAATTAGTATAGTATAGTCATGTAAATGACCATAGAAGGTTGCCGTGGTTTAGTAAATATTCCTTCATCCTAAACTTAAGATCTCTCAGTTAAGACATGCAAATGAAATAGTCTTTTATAGAAAACGCTTTACTCCGCATAGTAAAACTTTCCAACGTATGAATCTGAATTAACAAGGTGGAACTTGGAAGCCAAAAAAATTATAGTGTAAAAATGTTTTTTCTATAGAAAATAGTGTTCACCACTAATAGTTTGTACCATGGAATAGTAATTATTATCAACAATTTGTTGGACATATGCATCTAATCTAAGAGTGCGACCTGGTAGTCAATAAAATAGGTAGAGAATCATGAGTTCTAAGGTTTAAATCTGAGCAGAGAAAAAAATACAGGTAGGTGGCTTTTTCCATCTGCTCTAGCGTTGATGGATATAGTTACTTGGTATCTGTTACTGATGAAAGATAATAGTTACTCAATAAAAATAATCGAGTTAACTGAAAATTGACAGAAAACACTTGGTTGGACATAAAGTTGCACAAGTATATGATAGAGATGATGTGAGGGGAGCTAGGGTTAGTTGTATTAGTAGTGTGTGGTGATTTTATTAGGACTATCAAGTAGAATCAAAAGTTCATACGTAACTAAGAAAAGGTGACACATGGTATATATTACTGAAAAACAAATTAATACTTAAACTTATATTCTCTATCAATCAGTATTTTATTTTCTTGTTTGGAGTTTGTTGATAACATAAAAAAAAATATTTTTAACAACGATGAATTCCTAGATACAAACTACAAAGGGTTCTTCCAATCAACATTAACTAGTTTGAAATTGGATATAGAGAAAATTTTATTGGGAGTCTCACTTTCAAACATACTCAATTCAAATTTAATTAAAATTTTAATACAGACTCCACTCTCTAGATATCGAAAAATTAATTCAGATAAAACAAAGGAGAATTTTCCATTTGAAGTTTGACTTGGTCGTTGCTTGGCCAAACAAAACTAATATAAACTAATTATTCGTCAATTAGGTGTAGCCATAGCCCATCCATGCAAATGGCAACCCTCCAACTTCCAAGAAACATCATCCATAAATATACATATACATGTAATAATATAAACATTTCATTTTTTACTAGAAAATCACATACTTCTCTTTCAACGCTATAACAGAAACAGTTTTTAGCAGCAATAAACATGAGTCCGGAGTCTAAAGGGTGAAAAATGTTAATAAAAATTCCAAAACGTTATATGAATTTTTGTTTTAACCAAAACGGCAAAATCGCTCACGAAGTAGCGATTTTGTTCGCCGGAAAAAAGAATCCAATTATTGGAGAGGACCATGATTTTCAAAATCGCTATTGTGTGCGATTTTACCGTTTTGGTTAAAATAAAAATTCATATACCGTTTTGAAATTTTGTTAACATTTTTCACCCTTTATGCTCCGGACTCCAATAAACATGCACATTAACAAAGAAAGAATAAATATACACATCAACAAAGAATATTAAATTCTTTATCAATATTAGACAATTGTCATTAGATTCAACGTTGCTACAAACTTTACGATATTTACAAAGAATGCCAAAGTATATCTATCACTAATAATTGCTCTAAAAGAATATATTTAGCGACTACTCCTAAAAGTTATTTGTGATATAATGATCATATACGTGCATTCTATTTTGTAATTTCTTTTCCTGTTTAGTGTTTGCTGTTTACTATTGATGTTCTAGATAATTTTAAATATATATATATAGAGAGAGTTTTGGAATACTAGCAATTAGCCAATTATAGTCCCTGGAGCCCTTTTATGTCTTTACTTATTGATATAAAGTTCTATTTTGGAAGTACTGTTTTTTTAATTATGTTTTTCATTAAAAAAGATAATTCATAATTTTTTCCCATAAAAATCCATGTAATTTAAGTGAAAATTATAAAGTTTGACACTCATAAACTAAATCAGTACTTGATTCGAGAAAATAAAATTAATCTAATCAAATAAAGACACGTAAAGTATTCTAATTTAAAAGTCAAACTATCTGAATTGATATTTACAAACTTGCACAACATCAATTAAATATTTCTCCTCAATGAATACATAGATAGTGACCATTATCTATTAATTATAACGAGTACTATAAAACAAACAATTTGTGTATATATAATAAGATAAGATAAATAAGATAAAGACATTTGCCTGCATATGAAGGTGTCTCAATTTTCTTAATTAGCTGCTAATCAATATTTTGATCGTTTACATTATTGACAAATTTTGTCGATTCAACATATAATTAGTCAATGACTAATATTAATAATTGACGGATTAATCAAAGATTCATTCTAGCATATTATAGATATAAATTAGTCAGATTTTCTAGAATTATATAGAATGTGACTCCCACGTCCTGTACAATATTTCTACACCCTGCAATAATAAAACAGACAATTCATATCCATCAGTTTCATAATATACATATTTCTTTTATTTTCTTTTTTGAACAATATATATCAAGATATTTAAGAAATAATTGTAGACAATTATCCATACTAACGTCGCACTGATATATAGTGTAAGATTTTCATTAATTTGCCAGTTGATATATAAGTTAAATACATTTAATTTATGAGAATGAACGTGAATTTAGTATGAAAGGAAAATCTTGAAGGAACGATATACGTCAAAGACTCACAGGTTAAAATTTGAGAATCAACCACTCATGCTTATCATTATATATATAAACAAAAATAGCAATAAACTAGTTTTCATCGTCAAATCGAGTTTTATTGTAGCATATATGTCAGGATTGGGTAATAGGTTGCTTGCACTACACCCCTTATCAGGTGCGGTCTTTCTACATATGCGTATCAAAATGCAATACATCAAAAATAATTCTTAATAATAATTAATTAATGATAATGGCTTAATCATGCTAATATAGCGATTTTTGTAAATGTCCCTAGAGTCTATATCGACATTGATCACTGACAATTAAGTAATATCGATAAAGATTTTAACACTTTTTATTAATTAATATGCATGCATGCTGCTAAAAGTTGTTTTTGTTGTATTGATGGTGAATTTAGCATATAAATTTGGATCTAGGAAATTAAAAAAGTTGAATATAAAATCTTACTACTACTTACTGTCTGAAATCAATATTGAGTGAAGGTGTATTTGGAAGAGCAATGGCAGCTAAAGCAGCATTAGAAAGAACCATGGTGGTTCCTTCTTTAGTTGGCCTTGATTGTGATGTTTTTGCCCTATCAACTATCTTTATCTGAATTGTTTCTCCAGCTTTACATGCTTTTGGCAACACTGAGTTAATACAACTGATCAAATATTGTCTTCCACATGCTGCTCCATTGTCCCATATTCCTTCCCCTGCTGCTGCAAAGAAGTTGCTTGATGGGAATTGTGTTGGATCATTCCCAAAACACTCCGTCGCTACGCGGAAAAAAAACATCTAGTTGTCATGTTTCACTTCTCGATAGAAAAAAAAAGTCACCATTTAATGTTTTGAGGTGGTAATGGTTATAAAATAGACAAATACAAGGGGTGATTTGATAATTAGGTTTAAGAAAATCTGAATAAGACGAGAAATATTAAAAATGGATTACATGAATTTTCATTGATCATATCAAACGCTATAATAATTTTAAGACTATTATAGAAAAACGTGATATGTTGTATACATTGCACCCCTTGAGGTAGCCTGAAATGTAGGTAGTTGTCTACATTACAGTATTCCTTTAGAGTACCTATCAATTCTATGATTAGTGAAACGTAATCAGAATGTTTAATGCACTGAACTATCTTTATTTTAGGAACGTAATTTAATTTAAATGTAACTTACGTGTATATGGTGGCTTATACTGGCTGGCAGTTCCAAGATCAGCTTGTGAAGCATGAAATAGTTGAGAAAATAAAAAGAATATAGGCAGCCATATTGATGAAGCCTTTGACATCCTAAAAAAAGCAAGGAAGTTTGATATAAATATATACAGTATTTAGGCTTGTTATAATTTCCAGTCTTTTCGACTATATATATATACAAGAAACAATGAATGTGATTTGATTAAATTTTTTTGAAAAGAATTTTTGGTCAACTCTTTTATAATATATAAATTTTCAGAGTTCACTTAATTAATATCATGGTTGAAATTTGCACCTAATAACTTTTAAATTGTGAATTCATCTTTGGCTCACTGGCTTTCACCTCTAAATTTAATATTTTAATTCATAAAATTTATAAAGTCTAAATTTTGAATTTGTCATATGGTAATCATATATAGTCAATTAACTTCAAAGGAAGAAGGTATAATATATATTCTTCTTTTTTCAGTTTAAACATTCATGATCACACATATTAATTGGACATCTATTCAAAGTCAATTATATATATTAAAAGTATAGGGTTTAACTCTTTGGAATTTTATAACTTTTATTCTAGAAATAACTAAAGAGAAAAAAAAAACTACTTTGAACATACAATTAATATGTAGGGAAAAGAATAGGGGAAATGTACTTTTCAATATTATTAATTACATTTGAATAGAGAACATTTATGTGCCATGTAACACAACTTTTCACATAGAGAATGGAGAATCATTTATAAATTAAAAGACTATAAGAACTAACGAACCAACTACATATACTAATAATAAATGTAATGCATGTATATATATTTTCTCGATTCACTCTTACTTTTCATTTTTTGAGAATTAAACAGCATGAATTGATCCACATTTTAAGATGCATATTTAATTATATTAATGTGAGAAAAACTACAATTTTAAAATTTAAACTATTAAATTGATTAAATTTAATTCTTAAGTTTAGTCAAATAATTGTAATGTGTACACATTAATTACCAAAGCTTTGAAATTGACATTGTTTTAGCAATATTTGACTTTCTTTTAATACTCCCTCCGTTTAAAAAAGAATAATCATATTTCCTTTTTAGTCTGTTTCAAAGAAAATGATCCTTTTCCTTTTTTGGCAACACTTTAACCTTAACTTTCCACGTGGCATGTTTAAGACCACAGGATTGAAAGACATTTTGATACATTTGACATAACTTTAATTTAGAACCACAAGATTAAAAAGTCTTCTTTCTTTTTCTAAACTCCGTTCCAAGTCAAACTAGGTCATTCTTTTTTAAACGGAGAGAGTACTAGTTATTGAGTTTCAGTTTTTTCTACTGGTATCTAAAAGTTTCGTGTACGTATATTCAGTTATTAAAAAAATAATATGAGAAGCAAATTCAAAATTTAAATTTTTTATAAAATTGAAATATGTTCGTGCATTCTAGAATTATGCAAACTTTTTAGGAAATGAATATTCGAAGAGTTATAGGGTAATAAGCAGGCCATTTCTTAGTGCATGTGAATATAGGTGGATTAATAAATATACAAAGAGAATAAGTCGTGTGAAACAAAATGAAGAAATGTATAAAAGCAATTTTTGGGTCAATAAACGGCTGCCGATTTCTTAGAAAGTATTTAATTTGGCTACAATTAATTAATCCATACTCTATAGTAGATCTATGATTTGTTTTCGATCACAATAATTGTGTTCGTCTAGAATCTGCATTACAGCCTGATTAAGTTTGAATTGTATACTGGCATTTTTAACATAACTTTTTATATATAAAGGGGTCGAACCTAAGATCTCTGATTAAGGGTGAAACAGTCTCACCACCACCGCAACCTAATATTTGATGTTGGTTAACCTTATGTGACTTAATATCCATTATTATGTAAGTACATTGTTGGACTTATAATTATTCCTTAGAATTTGTCGTTTAATTTGGTGATATCCTTCCAATAAATACTATTTTAATTATGTGTATTACATCTTAATTATTGTCAAATCATTTTTCAATATCATTGAGTCAAATATCTCAATTATCAACATTTAAGCACCATAATCCCATCTAATCTCACTTTAATTTCATTGTACTTATACTAACAAAACTTAAAAGTATGTGTACTCTATTTTTCTTCTGTTTATCTTAAGATCTTATTCAATAAAAATTATTGACACTAATACAGAATCTAATTAATTCATAAAATTGTAAATAATTCATATACATACTAAAAGTAAGTTGTAAGTAACTTTTTACATTTAATTAAAAAGTTTTGGTCAAGGTTAATCATTATGTTAGCACACACTAAAACAAATTAGTAGTCTACACTAATACACCAAAAATTAATTATTCACATGCACATGCTGTATTTATAGACAACATCAAAGCACAAAATTTTAAACAATTCTCAATTTAATTATTGAATCCCTAAAATCATTCAAAAATGTGAAGGATTTATCGGAGTGATGGACGGTCACCCAACATGGATGGCCAGAGAAATTACTATTTTTCTAAAAGCAACTTGCAATTTTTAACATTCTTTATATAACTCAATCCTAAAGTTTGTGTCGGTCATAGATTCGCGTATTTATCAGCTCAATTTTTTTTTACTAATCTAATTCAGTTTGTCTGAAAATTACGTGATACATATATATATATAGCAGATAAAATCATGAGAAATCTAGTAGAAAAATATATTAGATACTCAAATAAATTATGAAAAACTAAAAAGAAAAAGAAAAAAGAATTGAACGGGTAGTTATGCCCCATTTGTTAGGTGCCGATTTATCTCATCTAATAATAATTGATACGCTTAATTATTAACTCGTTTGACTCGTCCATTTGACACCTCTTATTTTCGTGTGAGAAGATTTGCTAAAGATTTGTTATTAGCCTACAATTTTGTGGGACCAATCAGATGAAATTCACGAGAAAAAAAAAAGGAATTGGGAAGAATATTGAGGTAAAAACTAAAAAAAAAAAGTCATAAATTAAGAGAAAGACATACCTTGATTAACTTTTGATGTAGAGATCTAGATGAATAATTTCTGCAAAATAATTGAAGAATTAAGATTAGATAGGTGATTAAAGAGTGGGCATTAAAGGACTTAAAAAGGAAATAAAATAATTGAAGAATTAGGATTAGATAGGAGAATAAAGAATGGGCATTAAAGGACTTAAAAAGGAAATATAATCTTGAAATTTAATTGGATTAATAATTATGAGATTTTTAGATATCTTATTTACCCCAAAAAAAGAAGCTTAGAAGCAATCAATTTAGATACTTGATTGAAGAATGCTTTCACAACATTAAAAACTAACCTTATAAGCAAAAGTTAACAAAAAAAAAAAGATATACGTTGATGGTAAAATTAGTTCAGAAAATATGATCCGTCTAATTTATTTATATAGCAATGATCATTTATTTATTAGTTCAATCTATTTAAATTGTCTAAAATATAGCAAAATTCACCATTTACTAACATAGTTAATATTTTGATTTGACTGATATATTAATTGTGCTTATTGGACACTTTGCTTCTTTCATACAACCGTCTAATCTAACAATCATATTGAAATTATTGCGTAGTGAAGGAATAATGAGAAGGTAATTTATTTATTTATTTTGCAATTGCAAATATATATATCTATAATTAAATCATATAAATAAGTAAAAATTGATCCAAACGTAATGCTTACTACTTTAATACTTCTTTCGTCCCAGTAACACTTTCTCTATTTTTGGTCAATTTTAAAAAAATAACATATTTTCTTTATTTAACATAAAAAAATTTAAGTACAAAATATTTATTTTAAATATAATAAGATGATTTATATATAACCACACAAAATATTTATTGATTATGTTCGAACATTTCAAAAAAAAAATCCTTTATTTCTTAAACTTTATCCCTAGTCAAATACTTACACATAAATTAGAACGTATTGAGGAATAATTTTGTTTCGAATTGATACATATTGTCACACTCCTATTTTTCATGCCCCGCTCTTAAAAAGAACGAGTGTTTTGAAATCAAAGTGACAATTTTAAAAAAAGAATTATTTATTTTCCAATTCAAAGTGACAATTATTTATGTTACGAGTAAAATTTTAGATTCGGTGAAAAAATATTTAGTGTTCACACAAATAAGATGGAAATATTCCCTCAAAAGTAAGGCCTTACCAAGGATGATGAAAGCTCTATTTTAGCCCAAAATTGAACTGGAGGTTTGGCCCAAATTTATCCACCTCCTACTTACCAATTTGGGCCAAATGGGCCAGTTAGTTGGCCCAAACATATCCACAAAACAAGTTGGATAAGTATTATTTTGGAAACCTATCTTATTAGGCATACATTCATACTATTAATTCTACCTATACTTTTAAATAATTACATATCTTATCATAAATTAAGAATTTTTTATCATATATTGAGGAAGATACATCTTGATACATATATTTTTGCTACCAAATATATTAAACTAGGGTGAGAGGTAAGCGAGGTGGGGAGGGAAACGAGCGAGATAGTAATGTATACCAGATACATAGAATATTGGTGAACGGGATGAGAGAGAGATGATCAATATTTATCTATGTATCTCAGATATATGTGAATCCACTTTGATACAATATATCTAGAACAAATTATACCTAATTTTGACCTTATGTATCTCGAGATGGATGTATTTGAACGCACCAAGACTTAATAAAATTAGTAATATTGCAAATTAAAATATATATCCAAGTAATTAGCTCGAGGACTTCTCTAAATTTCCTTATCAATTTGCCTATGAATTAAGTTTGAACAACATACCCTCAAGTTGACCCCAAAGGCCCAAATTAATTTGGTTGCAGTAACATCATTCTTTTTTTGGATGAAAAAATAATAATACATTTATGTTGAATGAAAAAAAAATCTCATAAAATAATGCTAACAGTCGTGAATCGTGATAGGGTGATTCAATAGAACTTTATAGTCTTGATATATGGTGACAACGACAAATTAACAAAAAAATAATTGGTCCAAACAAAATTTATAGAAATCAAAATTTTGCTAAATTTATAATAGTACAATTCATCTTCAATCTTTAAGGTTCTTTAAGATTTCTTCAAACTTTACGGTTGTTACGCCAACACCTATAAAAAGCGAAATACATATTTTCTTGAAAAGACATCTCAAATATTTCATAAATTTTGGATATTTACTAATAGATTAAAAAATCAAATGTTATTTTTTTAAAAACGAGGTGATCTAGAGGCGGTCTTCCTCGAAATATCGATATGTTGCCGAAGTTATTGATGGTCACATACATTTTACAAGAAAAAATAGTACTCCAAATTATGATATTTTATTAATATAATATTCAATTTCACTTGCACATTCAGATATTGAAAACAAACAGTATTAATTATTTGGTGTTCAATTTAAAGACCACATATTAATATTCAGATGTGTATTCAGATAAAAACACCAAGATTTTAATACAAATCTTAATATCGAGATGTTTATTTAGATTTAAACTTCTTAATCTTAATGAAAACAAATGAGGCCTAACTATCTTCTAATCACGAAATATATTCTAAGAGATAAAATTAAAAATAAACGAATTGTAGTTGCACACAAAAATATTCCTTCAATAAAATTAATATTTCCATCATCTTAAAAAAAAAAATATTTCCATCATATTTTTTATTGCAATCAATTTATATCACTTTTAAAAATTAATGCAAATAACATTAATAATATCTTCAAAATGATTTTGTTTGTAGCACGCAATTAATTTTTTGAAACAGTAGGTTCACATCATCTCTTTCTTTTTAATAAATAAATAAATAGAACAAAACCATGGAAGTAGATGTGAGAGAAATAAACAAATAAATCTTGAATAATTCTTCTTATGCAAATTGATTCCTGTCATATTTATTTTATGTCGTAGACTTTAGGACATTTGACTATCTCAAGTTCAATTAACGTTTACGTTGGGCAACAAATCTACAATAGAAACTACTTTTTAAAATATCTCAGCTTCCTTGTTTGAAAAGTAATTAAATACTTAAAACCCCAATTAAGATACATCCAAAATATTAATCATTACAACAAACAAAAACAAAACTCTTTAAGAGTGTGTTTGGTATTAAGGAATGGGACAAAATTTTTGGAAAATGTTTTCCAAATCAACTTATTTTTCTCAAAATTAAGGAAAATGACTTTCCTTTAAAAATTAAGGAAAATATTTTTCAAAATTATCCTCCAATTTCAAATTATATTTTTTTTTTGGGAAAAACATTAATTTTAAAAAAATATTTTCAATTTCAAAATTTTATTTTTTCACCCGATCTCTGATCCCCCACCCACCACTAGCTAGCCCCCCTCCCAAACCACCAACATCCCCTCCCCAAAAAATTAATTTTGCTTTTTAAAAATATTTTCAACTTCAAATTTTTATTTTTAAACTCCTACTCCCTCCCCCGGCCAACCCCCCCCCACCCCCACCCCAAAAAAATTAATTTTGTTTTTTAAAAATATTATAAACTTCAAATTTTTATTTTTTCACTCCTCCCCCTCCCCCCCACCCACTGCCCCACCCCACCACCACCACCCAAAAAATAATAATTTTATTTTAAAAAAATATTTTTAATTTTATAAATTATTTATTTTTACTCTAGTAAAAATAAAAGATGTCTCTCAAAAACATTTTTCATTCATAAATCAAACACTAAAAATCATTTTCGAAAAATATTTTCTTCTCATCAACCAAACATGAGAAAATAAGTCCAAAATCTACTTGTTTTCAATTAAAACATTTTCTAGAAAAACATTTTCCATGAAAAACATTTTCCTCCATACCAAACACACCCTAAGTATTAGTAATTGCTATTAATGGTTGCAAATTCTTTGTCTATCACTTTATTTTAATTACTCGATTTTCACATATTATATTGTACTGAAGTCACTAAATTATGAAAAAAATCATTCAGCTACTTATATATTACGAAAATATATAAATTGTCAACCTTATTTGGGATTGAGGCATAGTGCCGCTATAAAATTTGAAGTATCTCCAAAAATTATTTTATCTAATATTTAAGCAAATTAAGTTGAATAATGTTTTTTTTGAAAAAATAAAATAAAATAAAAGTTAAGATAACTATATTTATTTATTTCTTATATGTATGTTAGACGTCATATTCGTGCTTTTGGTGACCATCGCAAATTCTTGAGTGTTCAGTTTATATTATAAAAATATCTCATCTTATAGTTTGAAAAATTATAGAATAATTTTAGAAAACCCAATTGGATGTTTCTGCTAAATCGTTTATATTTTAATTAAAAGCTAGTGGGCCTTAATATTTAATTTGATTTAACTTTAAAGTCCCAGTTGAAAAGTATTATTGGTTCAGATCTTATTATATTATTATTGTTATAATAAATAAAATGAATTTTGATGATTTATTGCTGGAAAAAGCCTGGACAATATGATGGCCCCAAAAAGTTTGATATTAGAAATAGTATGCAGGTAGATACAATTGATACAATTTGGTAGGCCAACAAATTAGTAATGAGATATGTTCTAGTTTCGATAGTAATTGACAAGTATGTCGATTCGATCGAACTATATAAATAAATATTTTAGTCTTACGATTTTGTATTATGTCGTTATTTGAATTATATGATACGAGATATAAATATTAATTGATAAATATAACGTATTCATTAACTATTAGTTATGTAAGAAGAAATCGAATTAATATGAGATTACAACAACATAAAGTGAAAAAAAATAATAAGGAATGGACTTTAAAGTATATCGACAAAGGAAAAATGACATTTGAAGAAGGGAGAATTGATGGCTAAAGTAAGAAGAATATAAAAGGAATCAAAGGAAGAAACTAATTAAATATGCCAAATCAAAGAAACAAAACAAAACGAATGAAAGGGACAACTCAAATATTATGAAGTGGGCAGGTATCACTCGGTTCGGTTTGATTTTGCAGTTTATCAGTATGATTTATTGGTTATCAATTTATAGAAATGCTAAATTATTATAAAATCATTAAGAGATTGCCTTGTCGATTTATCGGTTATTGATCATTATCGATTTGGTTATCGGTTTAACCGTTAAGATTTGACACAACAAAGAATCATTGAAAATCGCTCAAAAACAAGGTGACAAATCAAATGAATCATGCACATGAGTTCAGAAATTGCATCTTACTTTAAAATATTGGTGTAATATACCACAAATATAATAAATTACAGTTGAAAATAAAATGAATAAAAATATATTCAGACTGAGGCGCGAATATTTCGCTCTCTTGACATAATCTACATCGATCCAACAATATTTCTTGTCCCTATCCAGGATACAATAGCCCAATAACGTAAAGTTGTACAATACAATCAATTCTGGATTTAGTTGAAGAGTCAACAACTCAAAAAAAAAACACGTTCATTCAACATATAATTACTCTCGTTTGTATAGTGAATTAATTAAAGATTTAGAATATTTTTCTTTATCTCAACTCTGTCTTTCACTACATTAACTCAATATATACACAATATAATACTTCTAATCATTTCTTATCCTCTTTCTCATATACATTTCTCGTGTACAAAAACACAATGTAAGACCACACTATTTATAAATAAAGAATTTTTCCTAGCAGCGACGAGAAAAATGTAAATGATTAGCTCAAAAGTTAAACGAGTTACAAGAATAATTAGGTAAATGAATAGGCTACAAAAAATACAAACAATTAATGACCATTTTCTACCAAAATCTGATGAGAGTAATGGGGCACTAATGTAATGGCTAATCCATGGACATAACATGATACATATGTGACATATGATACATTTTTATTGATATTAAAATGTCACACTAAAAAAAATAGGCACTTTTATATAATAACCAAGAAATTGAGACAACAAAAAATAAAATAGAAAACTTAACTTTAAATTAAGGACTTTATATACAAAATGATATAAATATAATTATTTAATTTATTATCGAATTATCAATTAATCCGTTTTAAAATCTCAGATTGTTAAAAATCGATAACAAAAAAAGATTGAAACTGTTATCAAAATCGCTAAATCAATAACCCATTATTGATAATTATCTTTTTTTTATTTGAATTATTAATTTTAATTTAATTCTAAATAATTCTATTAACGACGAAAATTATATTTGATACGAAAGAAAATATTTCAGGGTTTGATTTACCACCCCTTAAGTTAGAAGGGAGAGGAGTACTTCTATTCTAACTTTTTCTAATCATCACATCAAGTTAATCGATATCATATAAATAAATAAAATAAAAAATAGTTAAACGATATCACGTAAAATGGTATTAAATAAGATAGAGTCAGTTTGCGGCTAGTCCGAGGACAGTGTGTAGTAACGATTGATGTGAACAACCACCCCAACACCACATATTGCATTTTAGACTCAATAATTAGTTTTTAACTATTCTAAAAAAAATAAAAAAAAATGGTTTTGACCATGAAAATTAAATCTCGAGTATTATTTATTTTATTTGAAATCTATTTTAAAAATTGAATTATAGTTGGAATTTTGTTTATTCATATATTTTATATAAAAAATAGATTTTAAATATACTTATTTTCCGAATTTGGTTTGCAACATAGTTTATAAAAATACTTTTATTTTAATTAATTTACTTAAAATATACCATAAAATATGCTTGAAAAAGAGCAATATCTCAAAATGGATAGACTGAAATCTTATATATGAGATAGTACATACTTTTTGAGAGTTGAGAATGAAATTGTATTTGATTATAATTTTTGCATTCATATAAACATGAAATGTGACATAAACATGAATTCTTTTTATTAAAAAATGGAAATAATTGAAAAAGAAAAACATGATTAAGGTGAAAAAGTAAAAATAAGATTATTGATGTTCTTTAAATTCTAAACACAATTTCAAATTGTAGTTAATTGTGTTTAGAATTATAACTAAACACTTATTTTCAAATAAAATAAAAATATTTCCTGTAAAAAGGGGGGATAATTCTAAAGGTCAAAGCCTCAAAGGCGTCCATAGTATATTGTTGCAACTTAATTGAGAATAACTATTATACATTTCATATTAGGGTTTAGTATTCTTCTTCCTGCTTAACTTTTGTAAAAAATTAACACTAAAACCTTGTAATATTTTAGTTAGATTTTTCAAATATCTACTCAATTAATAGTTATTATTTTATGAATCTTTTTTTCTAATAAAAAAAATTAAATACCTAACAAAAATGATTATTAAGATAATAACTATTAATTGAATTATCTTACATGAAATCAACTTCGTAATAATTTTTATTCAAAAAAAATAAATGTATATGTAAATTTTCATTTGTTTAATATATTTAATCTACATAAACTCAACTTAGGATGTGTCTGATATGAAGAGAAAATAACAATCACATACTCACAATATATGACTATATTCAATATTATTGTATAAGTACAATTTGAGAAGAATAATAATGTATACACAATTTTATTATTTTGTTTTGTAAAAATAGAAAAATTATTTATAATAATTCGTAAGCTCAAATAAAATATATCAAAATTAAGTACGTAAAACCAAATATAAAGTAGGAAGAGAAAATAACTTTCCGAAAACAAAGTCATTTCTTAGACAAATTTTAAAATATATATATGGAAAAAAAGAACTTTCTTCGTATAATATTTTCAAAAACTATTTTTCTAATTAAATAATTGGTGAAACTTAAGCAACTTATTTGATTATATACAAAATATAATAGTATAATGTTTGATATTTATCTCAATTTTGTGGAGTAGTTGGGACCTAAATAACACGTCTTTTTGTCGATTGGCTGAAATCAGTTTGTGTAGGTGCTCATGAGCTGTATATCTTCCAAATGGTCCATTTAATAAAGATCTACTTTAATTTGCTTTTATGATATATTCTCTCACATTTATTTTTTAAGAAAAAAAATATCTACTAAATGATTTTGACCAAAACTTAGGGTGTGGAAAATATTTTTTAATTTTCTCATGTTTGGTTGAGATAAAAGTCTTAGAAAATATTTTTCAAATCAATTTATTTTTTTTAATTTTAAGGAAAATGACTTTTCTTTAAAAATTAAGGAAAACTTTTTCTAAAACTCTCCTCCAACTTCAAATTATATTTTTTTTTTGACAAAAACATCAATTTTAATAATATTTTTAATTTTATAATTTTATTTTTCACCCGATCCCTGAACACCACCAGCCCCCAGCCCCACCCCACCCCCTCCAAAAAAAATTGAGTTCGTTTTTAAAAATATTTTTATTTTAAAACTCCTCCCTCCCTCCCTCCCTCCCTCCCCCCCGCCAGCCCCCCCTACCCACCCCCTCCAAAAAAAAATTATTTTTGAAAATTATTTTCAATTTTAAAAATTTATTTTTTCACCTAACCCCTGTCCACCCCCGCCAACCCCCCTACCAGCCCCCAGCCCCCTCACCCACCCATCCACTCCCAAAAAAAAATTATTTTTAAAAAATATTTTTTCAATTTCATAATTTTTTTTCTACTCTAGTAAAAATAAAAGATGTTTCTCAAACAACATTTTTCATTCATAAATCAAACTTGAAAATATTTTCTACTCACCAACCAAACATGAGAAAATAAGTCTAAAATCTACTTGTATTCCAGAATTTTTTTTTCTAGGAAAACATTTTCCTTCATACCAAACACACCCTTAAGGTTGATCCTTTTTTTCGTTTTTTTTATTTCTTAAAATGAGTAATCGAAATTATAAAGTGGAGAATCAAATATTCATATAATAAGATGAAAGTTCAAATAGTTAATCGAGTGAATTATTAATATTTCTAAATTGAGGTAGATCTTCAATTCTAAACTGAAATTTCACTATAACATATATTAAAAAATATAAGTTAAAACTTTTACTCGTACATGTATTATAACTTCTAGAATATATAGAGAGAGAGAGGGGGGGGGAAGGGGTGGAAAAAAAAAATATTTCAATTTTAATCGAAATTGTTGTTATGATATCAAACTTTATGGATGATCTTTTAACCTTATTACTTTTTAATAGTGTATTTTAAAGGTATATATGCGTCCACGTAAACACATTACCATTTATAATCATACAATATTTTTTATGTTCACGTGAACACATATATACCTTTAAAATACACTATAAAATAGTGCAGGAAATAAAAGGTCCTTTTCAAAATTTGACATCATTACAACAATTTCGATAAAAATTCATATATATTTGAGACTTTTTTTCCAAAAATAAATAAGTCATTAACTCCTTGTGTAAAACAATCCATTAATTTAAAATATATATTTGATTCCATTAGTTGAGCAAAAAAAAAGCCGTCTAATAAGGATAATTTATTTATTATTATAGGGAAAACATATATTCTCTTCTTTATCCGAATAGTTTTGCGTGTCTTTCGGATATTTTAGTTATTTAATTCACAGTCTCCCATCCTAATTATCATTTAATAATTGTTCTACACTTTTTAGTGTTTTACCACTCTTTAGGGGACATTGTGACCCTTTTATTATATGAAAAAAAAAATTGTCTTGTGATTTTCTAAATAAATTAAATTAGTAGTATTCCTTAAACCTACCTGATTATTAACCAAAATGGGTGATGGATTATTATTTTATTTTTTTGCTGGTTACAAAATTTAACCTATTCAATGTTTAGCACTTGAAAATAGCTTTTGCGTAAAAGAATATTTTATAATCCGTTCCCCTTAAAGTATTTTTTTCATTAATTAACAACATTAAAGATATACCCTTTTAAATTAATTGAATTGTTAAGGTATTTTTTATTTTTAAATTAATTTAATTATTTAATTTTCAAGAATATTTTTAGAATGTTCTTCCAATTTTACCTTTATTAATTAGTTTTGATATTAATTGTATTAATTAATGTTTAGTAATTTTAATTATAAATTTTAATAATTAATAAAGATACAAAGAAAATTATGTCTAATTTTTATTTTAATCTTCTTTTCTTAAACGATGTAAAATACCACAACAATTTAATTAATTTGAAACGAAAGAAAGTACTATTTTTCTTCATCCGAGGTTGAAGAAAAATAGTTAGTTAGTCTGTTAAGTGACATTAAGGGTGGATTAGTCATTAGGTGAGTTAGTTAAATGGAAGTTAGTTACTAATTGAAGAGGAAGACCTATGTATATCCCTCTTCTCTTTGTACAGAGCTGAATATCATTTCTCTTAGATCTCCTTCTTTTTCTCAATTTCGATTTTTCTTATTTGCGATCAGGTTCATATATCATAAATATAATAAATTAAAGTTGAAAATAAATGAATAAATCATTATTCAGGCCGAGACATAAATATTTCGTCTCTTTAAGGAGATTCAAACTCACTGTGACATAATCTACACTGATCCGATAGTATACCTCTTGATTTGTTCCTCTGAAATACAACAGTTTAACAACGTCATACAACTCTAGATTAGTTGAAGGGTTCAAAGTTTCACAAAAAGAACACATTCCTTCAACATAAAATTACTCGTTTATGAGTTAGTTGAAAACTTAGAATATTTTTCTTTCACTCAACTCTCACTTTCACTACACTAACATCACTATACAATACAATATTTTTTTAGAAAATTTTATAAATAACAAAGAGATTAAGCTTAATAAGTCTACTTGGCTACAATTTGCTTAATTACGTTCCATAACTATATTTTTGTTTGCTATGAGTACTTTTGTTTGTATAATTCGCTTGTCAATATACAAACAGAGTAAGTATATATTATGTATTTACACATGTAGGATTTTTTTAGAACTTAAACAAATTAAATGTATCAACATGATAATTATATACAAGTTACGGTAAACATACAAGTTATAGATCTATACTATTCGAATTTCATTGGATCTATATGATTGGGAACCAAATTATACAAATTTTGAATTTATACAATAGGAGCATAATTATACAAATTCTAGACGTGGGCCACATAATTATGATTGTGAGTTAGAGACGAACAATAATTTAACAAACTTTAGCTATGTTAACTAATTAATTAACTAGTACATGTTTGCTCATCTGTGTAATTTTCTCATTTTCCCATACTTCTCATCATTTTTTTACAAAGAAAAGGGTCAATATCCCCTTCTATTATTGAAAATAATTCAATTATATCATTCGTTATACTTTCGATCTAAATATATCCATTCTGATGTACTTTGATGTTAATTTACCCTTATATTTATAAACCGAGGACCCATGGTAGGCTCTAAATAAAAAAATAAATTTATCTTTAGATTAAAATACGCATTCCTATTTTAGTTCATTTTACACTAATTAATTTAACCATCTAATCTCCTCAAACTTAACAATTGGATAAGATGAGTGAGCTCACATTGACATATATAACGAGAAAAATAATTAAAGCTCCTTGAGGCATTTGTTTCATTGTTATACTTGTTTTGTAGTTCATCTTTTTAAGTTATAAAATAAAATATTTTTTATACTAAAAATTGAATGTATAACACGTTTTTTTGAATGTAAGTAATTATCAATTAATGCCAATAATTTGCAAAATCTCCAAAACCAATCAAATCCAAATGTACTAATGTGAAAAGAAAATATCTTTTTTTTCCCCCCAGTATTTACACAAATACAGTTGTATACACTATAATACACAATATTGTGTCTGTATATATATTTTGTCTTTTCATTTTCGAAAATTTGAAACTTTTTTGGTACAGTAATTCTGACCTTTTCCTTTCTTTTTCTATAATTAATTAATTGTGAATTTTCTTGACCCTATATTAATTAATAATATATAATAACATATATATATCATATTGGTGAAGCATGAAACTGAGTGGCCCTACTTATGAACAAAAAGTCTTCTTCTTTCTCCTACTTCATTCTTCTCTTCTTCAATTCCCTCTTTTTTCTCTCTCTCTCTCTTTTAAATTCAACTTTTTTTCCAAGATTTCAAGTTTTTTGATACCCCTTTGAAGAATAGTACCTGGGGTTCAAGTTTTTTTTGGTGAATTTGATTGATTTCGAGGTCATCATATACGTGTTAAATGGGTTGCTTTAAGTGTAAGTCATAAAAGAAGAATCTTTGTCACTTTATTTCTTATTGTTTATCTACTTTGCTAATTGTATTGAAGAAAAAACTGGATGATTCATCTTTATTGATATTATGGGGTTTGTTAGTTATACCAGTACTATCTTCAAATTCAGTGATTTCATGGGGAAAAAATAATCTGAATAGCTTCATATTTAACATGGTGTTTATTGGTCATGTAATTTGAGTGATTTCTTGGAAAGATTTGATCTTTGTAACTTTAATTCCAATGATATATATGTGACAAGTGAGAATTGCACCTCCATCATCAATGGTGGTTTGAGGGTTCGAGTCACGCTTGAGGATAGGTGAGAACACTATTGATCCTCCTGATGGAATAGGGTGGAAAAAAATATGATATCTATGTTGCAGATTGATTTTGAAGCCAATAATGGCTAATTTAGTGAGAGTCATCATTCTGTAGTCTTCTTCTTGCTTTTGATTTAATTATACTCTTTAAATTGAGTCAATTCATTGAAAGGTTGCTGCCCTGGTAATAAACAGATAGACCTGTTTTTTTTCTGTATTTTTTTTCTTTGGTATCAAAAGTTGTTGACTTGTTCAGTGATTATTTGACAGTTCCATAATTATAGCTATATGACTGATTCTCTTAATTATTGAGTTAAGTAGAAAAGTATTACTTTCTGATTTGAATAGTTTAAGTTGTTCAGAAAATTTTGTGGAGAGATAATCTTCTCTGGGTCACTTTGAAAATTAAGAAGTTTTTACTTTGTAAACTCAGCCTAAACATTCAGGACTATAAAATTACCTTTGGTAGATTATTATTAAAGAGGAACATGTTGATACTTGTTGATTTAGATAGTCTGAATGATTATTTATTTAGTCATTTAAGGCGATGCTTCAATTTATATCTACAAGATGAAAGCGTCGTGGGTTAAGAGCAAAGTATATCTGCATTGTGTTTGACTAACTACTAAGCTACTGTTATGAACAGCCACCTCCTGCTGCTGCCATTTTTGAACAACCTTGTTTTCTGAAAGGGTTTTCCTTTTGTGCATTATTTTCATTAGATATTATTTTGTTATGAAGAAATTCCATTCTTAGTTAGTACTATTTGATAAACCATTTCTTCATTGAAGGAGCTATGACATGAAATGCAAATTAGTATAGCCCAAACATTATTACACAGGGTTGTTTTAGACAATTACAATTTTGTAGAAGGCGGAATGAGTGATCCAGAAATGACATATCTTGATTTATACAATCTATATTGCAATATTAGTCCTTCAATTGTATTACGTACATCGTTAAACCTTACTTTTTGATGCAAATGCTTAAAGATGAGTCCTCTCTCTTGAGGGAAACAAGTATATTGCCTATGATGAATATGATAAGTTCTATCTTCATTCTTGTTCTCATAAACATGGTATTCTTTTCACTTTATGATTTAGTTCAAAAGATTAGTATCACTGCATTACTCTGTTGTTTGAAGGAACCTTCTATTTTGTTTGTTACAGAACACTTTTTAATCAATTGAGTGGGTTAAATTTGCAGGTTAAAACATTCCTGGATCATATATAATACATGTCACTACTCTGGTATTCTGACAAGATTGAGCGGAAACATGAGGAAACTAGAAAATGAGAATTCTGTGCAAATAGATGATAGAAGTTCTGGTACATTATACAAGTTTTGTGGCAAAAAGCAAGATACTACGACTTGTTTGATCAGTCCGACTGCTTCATTGCATAGCAGTAACAGCTCTATGTCATGTTACAGTATGCTCTCCTTTCGTAATCACATAGTTTTAACTTTCATTTTCATTCTCTTCATCATCACCTCATGTTGGTTCCTTATTCTTTTATCATTCAGGTGACTTTTCAGGTGATGCAAGCTCAGATGTGAGGTTAGTTGTAATTTAGTTATGTTAAAATTTATTTATGTTGTTAAAATACCTGTCTTCTTTTCCTTGGAAAATGAGGTAAGTCTGACACATGTCAATGTGGTTTTTATTTTTGTTTTAATCTGTTCAGGGTTAATATTGATGAATGTAGCACAGAGAGCAGTCAAGAGGACTCCTTTAGCAAAGTTGACAGGGATGACTATGATGAATCTGGAGTCTCTTGTAGTTATGAACTGGATCAGTTCTGGGTGCCCCCAGAACCAGAATGTTGTGATGATGATATGGAAGACAGTGTGGCTAATTGTGATGATGATGAATGCGGCGATGGCTGGGGCAAGCCAACTTCTTTAATCAGCCTCGGAGATGAAGGTTCTGGGAGCTACAAGTTTAAAGAGGAAAAGAGGAAGGCATTGGAAGAAGTAATGAATGGGAAGCTTAAGGCCCTTGTTTATGACCTTATTAAGTCTTTTGGTGTTGCCTCATCTGGGGGTGACGATTGGGTTGATATAGTTACCTCCTTGTCTTGGGAGGCTGCTTCATTTGTGAAGCCTGATTCTGCTGAAGGAAAGGCCATGGATCCTAATAAATATGTGAAGATAAAATGTATACGATCTGGTTCTCCCAGCCAAAGGTATAACAGAACGACGACATGTCTCATCTCTTAATTGTTTTTTCCTTTCTTGTTCAGTTTAAATCTTGGATTGTCAAAGTGGAAAACTATCTGTTTCCTAGTGTTTGATTGTTGTCCTCTATTTGTGAAGTTGGGGGTAGCAGTTGCCATTAGATGTGCTCACTTGTCAATCCTTCTTATTCTTTGTTTTCCTCTGCCATACTTCCGCTAATGTCTATGTTTGAATATCTGCTTAACGTAGTTACACATATCCTGAATATTACCTTTTTGGCTGTCCCAAAATGGAGTCATTCATTTAAAAAAATGATCAATTTTCATTCACTATTCTGTACTTTCTGAATGTTTTTTTAGGTTACATATAACCATCCTTTTTCTTTTAAAATCTCAAGTTTCCTAGAAAGTAACCTTACCTCTAATTGTGGATTTACCTTTTAAATACAGTACAATTTACATTCTACTTCTTATCTGCATATTTGTTATCTAAGACTAAATTTAAGACAAAAGGGGAGCCCAAGCTTACATTGTAATTTTTCATGTTTTTTTAGTCAATTTATCAAGGGCATGGTCTTCAAAAAGCATGCTGCCCATAAACATATGCCAACTAAGTTTGAAAAACCTAGGCTGCTGCTGATTGAGGGTGCGCTAGGTCTCTCAAGTGAGTTGTCATCATTTGAGTCAATGCGACAGGTAAACAAGAAACTCTCTTTATATGTGAGATAAATGAAAAGGGAATATATTAGAGTATGTAATTATCTGTTCTTATCAATTCATAATGACAGGAGAAAGACAGTGTGGTGAAGTCTATCACTGACATTCTAGAGAGGTACCAGCCAAATGTGATATTGGTAGAGAAAACAGTTTCTCGTGACATACAAGAGTCTATTCTCAAGAAAGGATGGACACTGGTCTTTGATATGAAAGAACATCGCCTGGAGAGAGTTGCTCGTTGCACTGTTTCACCAAACTTTTCTTCTGAAATCTTGTTAGGCCATAAGCTTAGACAGTGTGATTCCTTTCATTTTCAAAGGTTCGTAGAGGAACATGACACTTTTGATGATGGTGGAAAAAGGCCTAGTAAAACACTGTTGTTCATTGAGGGCTGTCCTACTCATCTGGGATGTACGGTGAGTCATCTTTCCTATGTTTTTGTTTAATAACACAGAATATCTAACTAGGGATTACTGATAGTTGGGACATAACTTCACTGTTGAGTCATTGCTCAAGAGATACCAAAAAAGGTCACGAACACTACACTAGAGTACATCAGGAGACTTTCATAGCATTTCCCAGATCATATAATAAGAGTTAGTTTTGCTTTCATTTGGCCCCCTCGCGTTTGAACCAATGCTGACTTTCATACCATTTCCTAGATCATATAATAAGAGTTAGTTTTGCTTTCATTTGGCCCCCTCGCGTTTGAATCGATCTGGGGTTTTTGTCTTTTGTGACTGCAACTTTTTAACAGGATGGAATACCATAATCTTAGGAATCTTTGTGAAAAAAGCGAATATAGTCGTGAACTTATCTTGTATACCAACAAACAAACAAGCTAATTGCTATTGGAACTTCCGAGGCCCTCCTAGCTAGTGGCTTTTGACTCTAATAGAGAATTGATACCTGGTGTTTTAACATCTGCTCCCTTTCATTTTTAATAAAGAACATTTACTTCTATACCTCTGACCCCGGCCTTTTGTGCAGATTTTGTTAATGGGAGCTAACAGTGATGAACTGAAAAAGATCAAATGTGTGGTACGATGTGCAGTGATCATGGCATATAATTTAATCCTCGAGACTTCTTTCCTTCTAGATCAAAAAGCAATGTTCTCGACTATTTCTCTTAGCCAGGTGGTGAATTCAACAGCTAGTGATGACCCTCCAGCTGTTAGTGGTGAACAAGGTGATTCTCTGTTATTTGAGCCATATAATCCAGTTCTTTCTGGGTTGTCATCTCTCTCAGCCTCTCTGAAAAAGGTTATGGGGGACAACTTTCCTCTCTGCCCCACCTCTGGTCAATCCATGCCCTCATGTTTCATTGATGATGGATCCAATGAAGATGATCAGGAACAAACTGATACTCAAGTTCCTGACGCAACTGAGGTGGTCAATCAAAGTGATACAGATCAGAAAGTCACTACCTGTGATGACGAGGTGGCATCCGAAAAAGAACGGTTGCATACTCCAATAGTGAGCCAGGGAGAATCTTTAGAATCACAGGTATCTGGTAATATGGGTAATGGCGTTAAATCTATGGATACTGAGAGTATATTGGTTCTGATATCAAGCCGGAATGCTTCAAAAGGGACTATGTGTGCCCATGGTCATTTTTCTCGCATAAAGTTCTACCAAAATTTTGATATTCCGCTTGGAAGCTTTTTGCAGCAAAATTTGCTAAGTCAGGTGCGTAGAACTCAATAGTCTCCAGTTCAGCTCTTCTTGTTCTGTCTCTGTAGTTGCAATTTGATGAACAATTTTCTTTGGAATGATTGGTGGTCATTTTGCTGATTTCATCATTAATAGTTGCTATAATGATCTATTTGAAATAAGATTGTGGCCTTATCATTATCAGTTACTCTGGAGTTTGTTTTAAATGTTAACTTTAAAGCCCTGTCATACAGAAACTCCCATGCAAGAGCTGTGATGGACCCCCTGAAGCTCACATTTTCTATTATGCACATTACAATAAGTTACTTGCAATTCAAGTTCGTTCTCTTCCAAAAGACAAGGGGCTTCCAGGTGAAAGGGAAGGGAAGATTTGGATGTGGAGTCGTTGTGGTAGATGCAAGTTCCAGAGTGGCAGCTCAAAATCTACGAAAAGAGTTTTAGTATCCACTGGTTCACGTGGTTTCTCATTTGGAAAATTTTTGGAGCTCAGGTTCTCAAATTCCTCTTTGTTCAATAGGCTACCTGTCTGTGGCCATTCTTTGCACAGGGATTTCCTCTACTTCTTTGGGTATGGTCACTTGTGGCTATCTTTAGTTATTACGAAGTCTCTATATATTTTCATGTATGCAGATCTAATAGCAAAGCCTACTGATAGCTTTTGCTATCTATTATAAAAATTTCCATTTGACATTAGTCGAGATTCAAGTTGTATCGTTTGCTATTAGTTACTCTGCATGGATTTGGATTTGGTGTTTTCTCATATTTTATCTTTCGTTGTTGAAGATATTCATGTCATTTTCTGCATGTACAGGTTAGGGCATATGGTTGCGGTGTTTAAGTACTCAACGGTTACGACTTACTCCGTGGCTCTTCCTCCAGAGAAGCTGGAATTTAGCAGTTCTGTCAATGAAGAATTTCTTAAGAAGGATTTTGAAGATGTATGTTTTTTTACAAGTGCAACTGCTTTTTACCCAATTGATGCTTTTAAATACTTGGCTAAACATGGAAGTTACATGCCCTATTGCAAGTTTCTATACTGACAGATTTTTTTTTTTCCCTCAACTAGGTGAACATGAAAGGGATTAAGATGTTTCGTGATGTAGAAAAAGCTTTGAAGGCAATAGAGTCTCGATTTGTTGGAACTACTCTAAATCTTCAAGGATCAATTAGGAAATTTTCTGAAATTGAGAAAATGTTGAAGGAAGAGAGAACTCAATTTGAGGTTAGCTCCTTTTGCTTCCAGTTTCAGATTGATTGTTCCCGTTACATTCTATTTGATCAAAGTCGATGTGGTGGACTGTCATTCTAGTTCTAAGTTCCCTTTGAATTAATCAGATCAGTTGTTTCATTTTTTTCTACGGTATAATAATAGTAACAGATGTCAAATACATACAAGTACATGCTTTAAAGAGTTGATAGCTTTCTGATTTTCTGGTTAATGAGAATCGACGTTCAGGTATAAGTCAATAAATGCATTTCTGTGCATGTGTGGATGGTGAAGCTATATCCAAATCTATTGCCTTTTTTCATTGAACTCATTTACTATTTATTTGGTCCAGACATTTATTAAAGCATAATGTAAGTCTTATTTTACTATTACTAATCTATGTGGATTCAATGTCAGATTGGTATTCAAAATGTCGTTATGGATGGCAATCGGGATGTCGTCATGTATAAACTTCTAATGTTGAATAGAATACGGTTGGAGCTTTTGCTGGAGTCCTGTGTGTGGGATCGCCGTCTTCATTCATTACTATCATCTGATTGTACCGCTGCCAATCCAAAAACTATTGACCAGAGTATCAATGCTATTAACCACATGGAACAACAAGAGAGAAGCAATGTTAATGGGCGCACTAAAGTTTATCTGGAAAGAGATGACAGAGCATTGGAAGATTGTCCGGATCTGAAAATCAAGTTAGTTGAAGACTCTTGTGGAGATGATAACAGTAGGACAGAAACTACTGTAGTCAGTCGTGGTGATGTTTTGGATGCTGACTATGATCTGAAACCGAATGTTGAATCATCTGCTAAATTTCCCATTAAAGAAACTCCCGTTGATACACATGATTGTGGACAAGATGAACCATCAAATTTATCTGCTTGCAATGATGGTGCCGAGGTGACAACTGCAGCCAAAGTAAATGGAAACGACTTTTCCCTTCAGGATATTACAGTGAAATCTGATCTCTCTGATCACTGCCTTTTTGATAATGAAAGTAACTTACAGCTCCATCTTCCTTCATCCATTCAATTGGAGACAGATAAACCAATTGCCATTGATGCTGGAGGTACGCATGATCCTATTCATTCTCAAAGGAGTAGATCCCTCTCCTCAATATTTTCCAACATAGAGAATGATGAGGGGTGGTGGACTCCATTCCCTGAAATTTGGTGTCAATACATGGAGGATCTCCAGAGAGGTCACGTACCGAAATTAGGATCTATCACAAACCATGATGTAGAATCTACTGCTTATAAACTTATTACCGACATGAGTGCGAAGCTTCACATTCCCCTTGGAAGTGATAAATACATTGTTTCTGATTATGAAGATGAATTTTCCAGCATAATTGCCTGTGCTTTGGCCTTGCTGAAGGATTTGCCTATTGTATGCGAAGATCTTGGGGATGATGGCAGAAAAGATAGAGGAATTGATCCTAAGGCGTATGAGAGTTCACAAGGCTTAATGCAGATGTTCTCTCTAGCTTCTCCACATTTGTCTTCAACTGGTTCATTGGATTTAACAGCGTATCACTCTTCGAACATGTCGGAGGTAGCACGCTCATCAAGTTTAGATGGGGTAGATTTGCTAGATTCATCTGTTTCTTTCACGGCTGTTCAGGCGGAAGTCTCCATGGGTTTGGGTAAATTGACTGGGAAGTATAAATACTCAGTCCTCTGTCTCTATGCCAGCCAATTTCGTCAATTGCGAGATCGATGGTGCACTTCAGAAGTTGATTTTATTGCTTCCTTGAGTAGGTGTAGGAGCTGGGATGCGAAAGGTGGCAAAAGTAACTCTTTGTTTGCCAAAACAGTTGATGATCGGTTTATCATCAAGGAAATTAAGAGAGCGGAATTTGACTCGTTCTTGAAGTTTGCTCCTAGTTATTTTGCATACATGG
This sequence comes from Solanum lycopersicoides, assembly GCA_022817965.1. Classification (NCBI taxonomy): domain Eukaryota; kingdom Viridiplantae; phylum Streptophyta; class Magnoliopsida; order Solanales; family Solanaceae; genus Solanum; species Solanum lycopersicoides. The sequence continues at coordinate 78,676,706 of CM040623.1, forward strand.
ATCAGTGCCATGCTAAGAGGAATCAAACGTGCCTTGCAAAAATTCTTGGCATTTATCAGGTTGATTAATCGACTTTAGTCACTCCACTTTTCTGGCTGTTACCACAATATATTTTTTTCCCTGCCATCACACTCTGGACATCTTTTTGAGTGTTCCTACTGTTTTATGTTTTACAGGTCAATGTAAGGCCACGAGGTGGAAAAGAGACTAGGCACGATCTCATGGTGATGGAGAACCTTTCATTTGGTAGAATTACTACTCGGCAGTATGATCTGAAAGGCGCTTTGCATGCTCGATTTAGTGCAGCTGGCAATGGTGCAGGAGACGTTCTTTTAGACCAAAACTTTGTGAATGACATGAATGTTTCTCCTTTGTATGTCGGGACAAGATCAAAGAGGGCTTTGCAACGGGCTGTATGGAATGACTGTACTTTCCTCAAGGTAAGTCAGGGGTCAAACTGCTCTAACTCTAATTACCCGTAGCTCTATCCACCAAAACTTAAAAGCATCCAAAAATAAAGTCACTTCTGCTTCTTATAATTTTACTCCCTCCGCTTCAATTTGGTCGACTTATATTCCTTTTTAGCCCTATTTCAAAAAGAATGCATCTTTCCTTTTTTTTGGCAACTTTTTAATTCTAACTTTCCGTGGCATGTTTGTTCAAGACCACAAAATTAAAGGGTATTTTGGTACATTTTCCATATCTTTAGTTTGAGACCACAAAATGCAGTCTTCTCTACTTTTTAAACTTCCAACCAAGTCAAAATCAGGCAACCTAATTGAAACGGAAGGAGTATGCATTATCTGAAGCTAATGGATTATCCTCTAAAACTGGTACTATTTGTTGATTTTTGCAGTCAATCAATGTGATGGACTATTCTCTACTTGTGGGAGTGGATAGCCAACGCCATGAACTTGTTTGTGGCATCATTGACTATCTCAGACAATATACATGGGACAAACAACTCGAGAATTGGGTCAAATCTTCACTTGTGGTTCCGAAGAATCAGCTTCCTACAATTGTATCTCCGAAAGAGTATTATAAGAGATTTAGGAAGTTCATTGACACACATTTCTTAAGTGTTCCAGATAATTGGTGCTCCCAAAAATCTTCAAATCCTTGTGAACTTCTTCGCACGGTAAGCAGTATAACCCCACAGTCAGAGTCTGATGATGGTGATTCTGATCAACCAAAGTGCACTGGTGAAGGGGAACATAAAGATACCTACTCTGATGCTTAATGGTTCGCGTCCCCTGAGTTCTGTTCCCTTTTCAGTAGTTCTTGTCCCGGGTGAAGTCATTAGTTTGTGTACATAGTTGTTTGTCGCTCAAGCATCTAGATATATACCCCCTCTTATTTCTGCGATTATTTTTAGCAAAGTTATGAGGATGGCTTTATTCTTTAGGTTCATTTCTAGCTTACAGTATATACCAAAATTCTTGTGAAGTCTATGATTTATTGTAAAAAGCCTTTTAGTAAGCTTGAGTATTATTTAAGCTGTAAAGGGAAAAAAGATAGCAGTTAAATCTGCTGATGGTTGAATTTTTTGGTTGTAAGAATATATTCCTATAAATCCATTGTTGAGTTTTTGGTTATTTGGTGTATGTGACATTTTTTTTATGGCATGGTAGAATCACCAATGATCCACAACAACATACTTTGTGTGTATAGTTTCGAGAAGTGGAGTCTGAAGAAGGTAAAGATCTTAACCCCCCCCCCTACCTATTTAAGTATAGATAGTTGTTTCTTATAGATCTTGGCTCAATAGACAAGAAAAGAAATCGAAGCATGGTAGTAAGATAATATGACAACAAATAGCAAGATCTATACAAAGCAAGTGAAGCAAACACATATGGAAGAAAAGGAGAATAACATGATTACTAAAGGGAGGGTATCCCCTACTGAGTGCGATGACTCTCGACTATCTACTAATTAACAAGAAAATAGCTACAAAAAATAAAACATGGGGCAAAGAAACAAAGATAATATACCTGTTTTTTGTTGTGCTAGCTTTTCATCCACGAAATGAACTAATGTAACAAGTGACAATTTCGAATTTTAGAATTCCTCAATCCTTAATCAAAGATATCGTGGAGAGACTGCTTTCCCATTGAATTCGAATTATTTAGGCCAATAACCAACTAATAGTAAACAAAGAAAATACCCTATCCTTCAAATCAATAGAATTTGTCTCTTAGGGCTTCCAAGTTGTTTTAGTGTACAAATACAGTTACAAAGTCGTATTTTCAATTTCACGAGTCTCTCATTATTTGGACAGTTTCAAGAATTCCGTGAATGGATCACATTTAAAAAACATTTTGTAAGTGTGTTTGTGTCGTGACATATATATAGTACTAATCATGTGTTTAAAAAATAATAGGGATAAAATGGTAAAGTTAATATGTCAATATTAAATTTTATAATAAATATGTAATGTATCAATTTAAAAGTGGACGAGCAATTAGGAACGGAGAGAGTATTAGGTCTCATTTGTTTTCACTTAATGGAGGTCTGAATCTTAATCATTCAGATTCAGACCATTAAGTATGTTTGATTTTTAGGTCCCCATTAAGTTTATTTATTTTATTTTTTAAAAATTCTCTTAATGGGTTTGAAGAGACTCTTAATAACATTCAGACTGATTTGATTGATAAGTTATAAAATAATGAATTCTAATTTCTCTGCTGCCTTTTTATCTCATAACTAAAAACTTTCTTTCTCACCTTTCTCAATCAAATACCATTTTTTCCCAACTGATAAGTTTTCATAAATCTTTTCAAGTATTTTTTTAATATTAATAATTTTATTGTATTGATGTGTGTCAAAAACACTGATTGCAATAATATTTTAGGTACATTGTTGTTTATCAAGGTTTTTAAATGAAAAAATACTACTCCAATTTAAAACTTTTTCTTTTTTCATCAAAAGTTATATAGTATGTTGAAATGAAAATTTTATAATATTTTATTAATATAATATTTAATTTCACTTTTACATTCAGATATTGAAAACAAACACCATTAATTATTTAGTATTCACATTTAGAGACCATATTTTAATATTCTGTGTATTTAGATTAAAATATTCAAATCTTAATACAAATCTTAATATTCAGATGTGTGTTTAGATTCAGACCTCTTAATCTTAATAAAAATAAATGAGGTCTTAGTGTCTCAAGCAACTCATAGAAGTAGGCAAATAAAGAGCAAAAACTACTCTGCTGTCCTTTTTCATTGTTTTGTATATTGTCTCTTAAAAAATGCCTTCACTTATTTATATCTGCAATAACTATGGAGCCTTTTGTGACGTCCCGCCACAATTTCAGCCTAATTCCGCGTCCGGAAAGGGGCAGATTGGTCTAGAGTTATGCGGAGAACTCTAGAACATTTTAGAAGGCTAGAGAAGGTCCCAAAGTAGTGTAGAATTCTCTAGAAAAGGGACCAAAGTGTAAATATTTTAGGGACTTGTAAAGTAAATATTAATTGCACTTTAGTCCCTAGGAAGTAGTATAAATAGAGGTGCCCCTCATTTGCAAAGGCACCAAGCAAGTTGTAAGCAATCTTCCAAAGCAATATACAAAGCCTTCTTCCAAAAGCTCTCTTTTGTTCTCTCTAAGTTCTTTCTTAAAGCATTCTCTTAGCGATCTTATTTTTAAAGGCTTACTTGAGCTTACAAGATCGTGAAAGATTCGTGAGTAAGTTGTCAAGTGCCGCACGGAGCATTAGTAAGACTCTAAGTCCGTGACAACGTGGTATCAGAGCGAGGTTTACTAAGGGAATGGCTACCGAAGGAGACGTTAACGGCGCTAGCACCACCAACGTCCGTATGGATGGTGGTAAGAAGAACCGAAAGGGGAAGAAACAGCAAAAGGGCAACGAGGAAATGCTGCCCGATCCCACACCTAGCGAGGCGCTAACATCTCATCCACCCTCGACTGCCGAAGCAAGTGACGATGAATTGGGCGAAGAGGCCATAGACGTCACTGCTGGAGAAGAATGGGTCTCAAGGGTGGAAGTGGCAAGGCAGGCCGTCGAGATCTTAGGCCGGCGCATGAACGTGGCAGACGGCAAGTTCAAGACCCTTGAGGACTTCACCCTTGAGGAGACCGAGAACATCCGTAAGGAGTTGGAAGGTCGCCAGCGGGCCGAGTTCGAGATGAAGGAGGCCATCACTTCCTTGGAGTGTCGGCTTATGGATGTGCTTAACACGAAGGAGACAGTCACTTCCTTAGAGCGTCAGCTTACGGAAGCGCTTAGCACAATCGAGACCCTGAAGGCCGAGGTGAAAGCACTCAAGGAAGGCATAGAGGTTGGAGGATCTGCATCACCCGACCGTGATAGGGAGGCCAGGGTCGAGGCTCCCAAGCCACCTATATTCAAAGGCGTCCGTGACGCTCAAGAGGTGGAAAACTTTCTATGGCACTTGGAGAATTACTTCAAGTGTAGTCGGGTGAGAAGTGACGAGAACAAGATCAACACCGCCGTGTTGTACTTGTCCGAGATGGCAATGCTATGGTGGAGGCGCAAAGAGTCCGAGATCGGGAAGGGGACGTGCACCATCAACACGTGGGAGCAATTCCGCGAAGAATTCAAGAAAGCCTTCTTCCCAAATAATGTCGTGTACGAGGTCAAGCGCAAATTCCGGGAATTGAAGCAAACGGGAAGCATTCGGGCGTATGTGAAGGAATTCACGACTCTAACGCTTCAAATTCCCAACCTCACAGACGAGGACATGCTGTTCCACTTCATGGACGGATTACAGAATTGGGCCAAGACGGAGTTGGAGCGGCGACAAGTCAAGACCATAGACGAAGCCATCACGCAAGCCGAGTCCTTGACGGACTTCAAACATGAACGGCATGACAAGGCGAAGAGCAAAGATTCAAGGAGTAGTCATGCCAAAGGTGGGGGAGACCGTGGCCGAGGCAAGGAACCACAGGCACACCCCAAGCAATACGACCCCCACAAGCCGGACAACAAGCGATTCCTGCGCCAGAATTACGCAGAGAAGCGGGCGCAGACCAGCAAAGGAGATGGGTGCTACATATGCGGTGGACCACACGGCTATGCCAGGTGCCCCAAAATGAAGAATCTTGGTGCCATCCTACGCGAACGAAAGGAGAAGGATGCACAAGATCAAGGGCACGACGCAGGCACGACGCAATTGGGCATGGTTGGATTGTGCGGTGCGATAGCCCAGCAGACCGAGAAGCCGGGAGACTTCAGCACGCAGTATGTAGACATCTCCATAAATGGAAGACCAGCTCGTGCCATGGTAGACTCCGGGGCGGAAGCCAACATCATGACCAAGACGGCAGCGGAGAGGTTAGGGCTAAGATATGTGCCAAGCAACACCCGCCTCAAGACTGTCAACGCCCCACCGACTCCCGTGTGCGGAGTCGCCCAAGGAGTAAGCATCACATTGGGGAAGTGGCAAGGAAAGACAAACTTCACCGTCGCTCCTCTAGATATTTTCGACATCATTCTTGGGCAAGAGTTCTTCCAGCGCTGCCACACGATGATCGATCCCTACCTCCAACGACTCATGGTCATGGAGCGGGAAGGATCATGCATGGTACCTCTAGTCAGGGTACCCAAGAAAGAAGGACACGCCCACCTATCGGCCATGCAGATTGTGAAAGGCCTAAAGAAAGGAGAGCCGACGTTCCTAGCTACCATTACAAGTTCGGGAGAAGGCAATGGTACTGTGGAGTCCTTGCCACCCCTCATAGAGAAAGTCCTTGAGGAGAACAAGGACGTGATGCCAGATGAGCTGCCGAAGACTCTACCTCCGAGGCGCGAGGTAGATCATAAGATCGAGTTAGAGGTCGGAGCCAAACCGCCTGCACATGCCCCTTACCGCATGGCTCCACCCGAGTTAGAGGAGCTGAGGAAGCAGTTGAAGGAGCTCCTCGAGGCCGGTCACATTCGTCCATCCAAGGCACCTTATGGCGCGCCAGTGCTGTTCCAGAAGAAGAAAGATGGGTCGTTGCGTTTATGCATCGACTATCGGGCGCTTAATAAGGTCACAATCAAGAACAAATATCCTATCCCGCTGATCGCAGATTTGTTCGATAGACTTGGGCAGGCCAAGTACTTCACCAAGATGGATCTCCGGAAAGGATACTATCAAGTGCGCATCGCAGAAGGGGATGAGCCAAAGACAGCGTGCGTGACTAGATACGGAGCATACGAGTGGTTGGTGATGCCTTTCGGCCTAACCAACGCACCCGCCACCTTTTGCACGCTGATGAACGAAATCCTTCATCCGTACTTGGACCAGTTCGTGGTGGTGTACTTGGATGACATAGTCATCTATAGCAACACCTTGGAAGAACACGTGGAGCATCTGAGGAAAGTCTTTCAAATCTTGCGAGAGAACCAGCTCTACGTCAAGCGGGAGAAGTGCGAGTTCGCCCAGCCCGAGGTACACTTCTTAGGCCATGTTATCAGCCAGGGAGAACTCCGGATGGACGAGACAAAGATTAGGGCGATCCAAGAGTGGGAGGCGCCCACGAAGGTGACCGAGCTGCGATCGTTCCTTGGGCTTGCGAACTACTATCGCAGGTTCATCAGTGGTTACTCCGCTAAAGCCGCTCCACTGACCGAGTTGTTAAAGAAGAATAAGCCGTGGGTTTGGAGCGAGGAGTGCCAAAGAGCGTTCGAAGGTCTCAAGGCCGCAGTAACAGAAGAACCGGTCTTGATGCTGCCCGACTTTTCAAAGACCTTCGAAGTACATACGGATGCTTCAGACTTTGCCATTGGGGGAGTCTTAATGCAAGATAGACACCCAATAGCATTCGAGAGCCGCAAATTGAACGAGGCCGAACGACGGTACACAGTGCAAGAGAAGGAGATGACGGCCATTGTACATTGCCTACGCACGTGGAGACATTACCTACTAGGCTCCAAGTTCGTAGTCAAGACCGATAACGTGGCCACTAGCTACTTCCAGTCGCACAAGAAGATCACCCCGAAGCAAGCTAGATGGCAAGACTTCTTGGCAGAATTTGACTACGTCTTGGAGTACAAGCCAGGAAGGGGCAATGTCGTGGCCGACGCACTTAGTAGGAAGACCGAGCTTGCTGCCATCACTACAACTCACTGTGACATTCAAGATGCGATCAAGGATGGCATGCAACACGATGTAGAAGCCAAGAAGCTGATGGAGTTGGTTGCCCAAGGCAAAACCAGACGCTTTTGGGTGGAAAATGGCTTCTTGCTCACTACCGGTCGGAGGGTTTATGTACCTAAGTTTGGGTCTATTAGGCGGCGCATCATAAAGGAAAGCCACGACACACCGTGGGCTGGGCATCCAGGACAGCGGCGTACGAGGGCCCTGATCGAGGCTATCTACTTCTGGCCACGCATGCGGGACGACATCGAGTGCTATGTCCAGACTTGTCTTGTGTGCCAACAAGACAAGGGGGAGCAAAGGCAACCGGGAGGATTACTGGAGCCATTACCCGTAGCAGAACGCCCATGGGAGAGCGTGACCATGGACTTCATCACCTCCTTGCCGAAGTCCGACGGGTTTGGTACTATTATGGTCGTGGTGGACAGGTTTTCAAAGTATGCTACCTTCATGCCCGCCACAGCCGGTTGCACCGCTAAGGAGGCCGCTCGATTGTTCTTCAAGAACGTGGTGAAATATTGGGGGCTTCCAAGACACATCATAAGCGACCGAGACCCCCGCTTTACTGGAAACTTTTGGAGAGAGTTGTTCGAGATACTTGGCACGAAGCTTCACTTCTCCACAAGTTTCCACCCGCAGACCGATGGCCAAACCGAACGCGTCAACGCCCTACTGGAGTGCTATCTAAGGCACTATGTCAGTGCGCATCAGAAGGATTGGGCCCGACTCCTAGACATGGCACAATTTTCTTATAATTTGCAGAGGAGTGAGTCCACCGGGCGCACGCCATTTGAGTTGGCAACAGGCCAACAACCCCAAACTCCGCATTCGCTGCCGACTGCTTTTGAGGGAAAGCGTTTGGGTGCCTACCATCTTGCTAAAGGATGGGGGGAACAACTTGACACTGCCAAGTCATACCTGGACAAGGCAGCCAAGAAGATGAAGAAGTTCGCCGACCGCAACCGTCGTCCCACGGACGACAAAGAAGGCGACATGGTCTTGGTAAAATTCAATCCAAGACAGTTCAAGGCACTAAGAGGCGTTCATCAAAACTTAGTGCGTAAATATGAGGGTCCGTTCAAGATTATTGCTAAGGTGGGAAAAATCTCATACAAGTTGGAGTTACCTCCACACTTCAAGATCCACCCGGTATTTCATGCGAGCGTCCTCAAGCCGTACCATGAAGACAAGGAGGATCCTAATCGGAACCTATCGCAACGGGCTCCCATTACTGTCACTGCCTCGCATGACCGAGAGATCGAAGCTATCATGGATTATCAAGCCATACGAAAGCGAGGTCAGCAAGCCAGCGCCATGTTCCTTGTGCATTGGAAGGGACAAACTCCGGAAGAGGCCACATGGAGAAATATGAAGATCTGTGGCAGTTCAAGGACAAAGTCCAGGAGTTCTTACAGCAATGCGCCGCGGTCGTCGCATCATCAGGTGGGGGAGCGTGTGACGTCCCGCCACAATTTCAGCCTAATTCCGCGTCCGGAAAGGGGCAGATTGGTCTAGAGTTATGCGGAGAACTCTAGAACATTTTAGAAGGCTAGAGAAGGTCCCAAAGTAGTGTAGAATTCTCTAGAAAAGGGACCAAAGTGTAAATATTTTAGGGACTTGTAAAGTAAATATTAATTGCACTTTAGTCCCTAGGAAGTAGTATAAATAGAGGTGCCCCTCATTTGCAAAGGCACCAAGCAAGTTGTAAGCAATCTTCCAAAGCAATATACAAAGCCTTCTTCCAAAAGCTCTCTTTTGTTCTCTCTAAGTTCTTTCTTAAAGCATTCTCTTAGCGATCTTATTTTTAAAGGCTTACTTGAGCTTACAAGATCGTGAAAGATTCGTGAGTAAGTTGTCAAGTGCCGCACGGAGCATTAGTAAGACTCTAAGTCCGTG
>CM040623.1:78685760-78706253 GCA_022817965.1 Solanum lycopersicoides
ACACTTTTCTTGGTAAAAAGTTATACGTTGATATTAATGTTCTGACCATTCCAATGGACCAAAAATATCAGAGTAGTCATTATATTTACTACTCCCTTTGTTTATTTTCACCTTTTTAAGAATAATAATCCATATGAGTATTATTTTTTATTAATTAATTGTTAATATTAAGTTTTAAAAATTATTTATAAAATAAGTATATTAATATAAAAGGTAAATATGAAGAAAATTTTCTTAATTTGTTAAATGACTAATAAAATTAAAGATTTAAAATAAAATTGTTTTAAAAATAATAAACGATTAAAAGAAAAGAGCGATTTTAATTTAACTATATTTTAAGTTAAAGACCAATAGTGACGGATCGATTACATTAAAGTTTGGATCGAAACTAAACTTTTGGTGTTTCTTTTATTTTCCAGAAAAAAATTGATTCTAAGAGAAAGAAACAAAGAACAATTCAATACATTAAATTCTCGTTATATGCGAAATTCAAGAGAAAATTGAACATAAAAAGATATTATACGTAACTTTAGCTACACTTAAAAATTAATTTACTACGAAATTTATTCAACAAAAAATTATGTGTCCGTATAACATTATTTTATCCATATTAACGTAGTCCACACAATTAATCATCCAAAAATTAAAATAAATGACTGGTCCTAATCGAATAACCCCTCTTAACTCTCTTATTTTAAATCTTAAATTCATTTTTTATATTAAATTGTCTCAAATCGTTTTAATTATTATGAGTTGACATTTTTCCTTGTTTTTCCTTTTTTGTTCTTCTTATTATCTCTTTAATATTTTGAGGAGATGACCATAGACCAATTCTTAATTTTGTTGCAATAATTGTTATTGAGACATTGGTTCCACAATAGCCCATTATATTTCCCTTTTTTTTCTAGCTAGAAAGAGCTGCAAATGTTGATATATACTTGGTCAATTTCGTACCACTATACTTTAATATTTCCTTTCTGTCAACAAATATTCATTCCCATACATTTTATTTTCCGTTCTCCTAATGTTCGATAACAATATTCAAATTCGATTAAATTTAAATTTGATCATGAAAATTTTTTAGTAAAGAAAATAACATTTTCAGTTATCCAGACTCCAGAATAGAGCTGTGCACTATTTGAATTAAATCGAAATATAAAAATTAAATTTTTATTTGGATGATTTGGTTTTTGTTTTTTTTTGAATTTTTTTTGGATTACATAAATTACTTTGTTTAGTTTTTTGATTTGGTTTTGAATTTTAAAAATTAAAAATAAAAAAAAAACAATTTAAATATTATATATATATTGCATGTATATATATTTTCTCGATTCACTCTTACTTTTCATTTTTTGAGAATTAAACAGCATGAATTGATCCACATTTTAAGATGCATATTTAATTATATTAATGTGAGAAAAAATACAATTTTAAAATTTAAACTATTAAATTGATTAAATTTAATTCTTAAGTTTAGTCAAATAATTGTAATGTGTACACATTAATTACCAAAGCTTTGAAATTGACATTGTTTTAGCAATATTTGACTTTCTTTTAATACTCCCTCCGTTTAAAAAAGAATAACCATATTTCCTTTTTAGTCTGTTTCAAAGAAAATGACCATTTTCCTGTTTTGGCAACACTTTAACCTTAACTTTCCACGTGGCATGTTTAAGACCACAGGATTGAAAGACATTTTGATACATTTGACATAACTTTAATTTAGAACCACAAGATTAAAAAGTCTTCTTTCTTTTTCTAAACTCCGTTCCAAGTCAAACTAGGTCATTCTTTTTTAAACGGAGAGAGTACTAGTTATTGAGTTTCCGTTTTTTCTACTGGTATCTAAAAGTTTCGTGTACGTATATTCAGTTATTAAAAAAATAATATGAGAAGCGAATTCAAAATTTAAATTTTTTATAAAATTGAAATATGTTCGTGCATTCTAGAATTATGCAAACTTTTTAGGAAATGAATATTGGAAGAGTTATAGGGTAATAAGCAGGCCATTTCTTAGTGCATGTGAATATAGGTGGATTAATAAATATACAAAGAGAATAAGTCGTGTGAAACAAAATGAAGAAATGTATAAAAGCAATTTTTGGGTCAATAAACGGCTGCCGATTTCTTAGAAAGTATTTAATTTGGCTACAATTAATTAATCCATACTCTATAGTAGATCTATGATTTGTTTTCGATCACAATGATTGTGTTCGTCTGGAATCTGCATTACAGCCTGATTAAGTTTGAATTGTATACTGGCATTTTTAATATAACTTTTTATATATGAAGAGGTTGAACCTAAGATCTCTGATTAAGGGTGAAACAGTCTCACCATCACCGCAACCTAATATTTGATGTTGGTTAACCTTATGTGACTTAATATCCATTATTATGTAAGTACATTGTTGGACTTATAATTATTCCTTAGAATTTGTCGTTTAATTTAGTAATATCCTTCCAATAAATACTATTTTAATTATGTGTATTACATCTTAATTATCTGTCAAATCATTTTTCAATATCATTGAGTCAAATATCTCAATTATCAACATTTAAGCACCATAATCCCATCTAATCTCACTTTAATTTCATTGTACTTATACTAACAAAACTTAAAAGTATGTGTACTCTATTTTTCTTCTGTTTATCTTAAGATCTTATTCAATAAAAATTATTGACACTAATACAGAATCTAATTAATTCATAAAATTGTAAATAATTCATATACATACTAAAAGTAAGTTGTAAGTAACTTTTTACATTTAATTAAAAAGTTTTGGTCAAGGTTAATCATTATGTTAGCACACACTAAAACAAATTAGTAGTCTACACTAATACACCAAAAATTAATTATTCACATGCACATGTTGTATTTATAGACAACATCAAAGCACAAAATTTTAAACAATTCTCAATTTAATTATTGAATCCCTAAAATCATTCAAAAATGTGAAGGATTTATCGGAGTGATGGACGGTCACTCAACATGGATGGCCAGAGAAATTACTATTTTTCTAAAAGCAACTTGCAATTTTTAACATTCTTTATATAACTTATGCCGGTCATAGATTCGCTCATTTATCAGCTCAATTTTTTTTACTAATTTAATTTAGTTTGTCTGAAAATTACGTGATACATATATATATAGCAGATAAAATCATGAGAAATCTAGTAGAAAAATATATTAGATACTCAAATAAATTATGAAAACTAAAAAGAAAAAGAAAAAAGAATTGAACGGGTAGTTATGCCCCATTTGTTAGGTGCCGATTTATCTCATCTAATAATAATTGATACACTTAATTATTAACTCGTTTGACTCGTCCATTTGACACCCCTTATTTTCGTCTTAGAAGATTTGCTAAAGATTTGTTATTAGCCTACAATTTTGTGGGACCAATCAGATGAAACTCACGAGAAAAAAAAAAGGAATTGGGAAGAATATTGAGGTAAAAACTAAAAAAAAAAAGTCATAAATTAAGAGAAAGACATACCTTGATTAACTTTTGATGTAGAGATCTAGATGAATAATTTCTGCAAAATAATTGAAGAATTAAGATTAGATAGGTGATTAAAGAGTGGGCATTAAAGAACTTAAAAAGGAAATAAAATAATTGAAGAATTAGGATTAGATAGGAGAATAAAGAATGGGCATTAAAGGACTTAAAAAGGAAATATAATCTTGAAATTTAATTGGATTAATAATTATGAGATTTTTAGATATCTTATTTACCCCAAAAAAAGAAGCTTAGAAGCAATCAATTTAGATACTTGATTGAAGAATGCTTTCACAACATTAAAAACTAACCTTATAAGCAAAAGTTAACAAAAAAAAAAGATATACGTGGATGGTAAAATTAGTTCAGAAAATATGATCCGCCTAATTTATTTATATAGCAATGATTATTTATTTATTAATTCAATCTATTTAAATCGTCTAAAATATAGCGAAATTTATCATTTACTAACACCGTTAATATTTTGATTTGACTGATATATTAATTGTGCTTATTGGACACTTTGCTTCTTTCATACAACCGTCTAATCTAACAATCATACTGAAATTATTGCGTAGTGAAGGAATAATGAGGAGGTAATTTATTTATTTATTTTGCAAGTGCAAATATATCTTTAATTAAATCATATAAGTAAGTAAAAATTGATCCAAACGTAATACTTACTACTTTAATACTTCTTTCGTCCCAGTAACACTTTCTCTATTTTTGGTCAATTTTAAAAGAATAACATATTTTCTTTATTTAACATAAAAAAATTTAAGTACAAAATATTTATTGATTATGTTCGAACATTTCAAAAAAAAAAATCCTTTATTTCTTAAACTTTATCCCAAAGTCAAATACTTACACATAAATTAGGACGTATTGAGGAATAATTTTGTTTCGAATTGATACATATTGTCACACTCCTATTTTTCATGCCCCGCTCTTAAAAAGAACGAGTGTTTTGAAATCAAAGTGACAATTTTAAAAAAAGAATTATTTATTTTCCAATTCAAAGTGACAACTATTTATGTTAAGGTGTAAAATTTTAGATTCGGTGAAAAAATATTAGAGAAAATTGTATATAATGGCAAATTAATAAATCAAATTAATTGCTATAACCATCATTTGATTTAATTGTGTCCCATAGGTCATAGCAAACTGTTTGTCAGTCACCTCTCTCCCTCAAACTCTCGCTCGCCACTCTCCTCTCTCGCTTCATCTCTCGCTCGCTTCATCTCACTTTTCTTCAATCACAAGTGTATAAAATTTATTTCTATTAGTATAAAGCGAGAGGAAATTATATAAATACATATATTTTTGTTCCACTCTCTCCCCTCTCCCAGATCTCGCTCGCCGCTCTCCCTAATCTCTCTCGCCACCCTCGTCTCTCTCGTTTATACAAACAGAAACGAAATGTATAAATTGTGTTTCTGTTTGTATAAAGCGAGAGAAAATTGTATATACACATGCAAATACATATATTTTCGTCCTATACACTTATAATTATACAATAAAAATACTCCCCTGCCTAGTTTCTTTTGCCTTTCTCTCTTTCTCGTTTTATACAAATTCAAATTGTATATAATTTCTCTCTTTCTCGTTTTATACAATTCAATTCGATTCAATTGTATATCCCTGCCCAAGTCTCTTTTGTCTTTCTCTATTTCTCATTTTATACAAATTCAAATTGTATATAATCGTTCTATATACTTATAATTATACAATTCGTTTTATACAATTCTCTGCCCAAGTCTCTTTCTCTTTCTCGTTTTATACAATTCGCTTCAATTGTATATGTATGGTGAATTATACATTTATATGTTTGCTATGGAGTGCAATCATGCAAACTTTGCTATAGCATACAAATATGAATTTTATGTTTGCTATATGTGAAAATTGCCCAAAATATTAAGTGTTCACACAAATAAGATGGTAATATTCCCTCAAAGGCCGGCCTTATCAAGGATGATGAAAGCTCTATTTTAGCCCAAAATTGAACTGGAGGTTTGGCCCAAACCTATCCACCTCCTATTTTACCAATTTGGGCCAAATGGGCCAGTTAGTTGGCCCAAAACATATCCACAAAACAAGTTGGATAAGTATTATTTTGGAAACCTATCTTATTAGGCATACATTCATACCATATATATTAATTCTATCTATACTTTTAAATAATTACATATCTTATTATTAATTAAGAATTTTCTATAATATATTGAGGAAGATACACCTTGATACATATATTTTTGCTACCAAATATATTAAAATGGGGTGAGAGGTAAGCGAGGTGGGGAGGGAAACGAGCGAGATAGTAATGTATACCAGATACATAGGAGATTGGTGAACGGGGTGGGAGGAGAGATGATCAAGATTTATCTATGTATCTCAGATATATGTGAATCCACTTAGATACAATGTATCTAGAACAAATTACACCTAATTTTGACCTTATGTATCTCGAGATAGATGTATTTGAACGCACCAAAATTTAATAAAATTAGTAATATTGCAAATTAAAATATATATCCAAGTAATTAGCTCGAGGACTTCTCTAAATTTCCTTATCAATTTGCCTATGAATTAAGTTTGAACAACATACCCTCAAGTTGACCCCAAAGGCCCAAATTAATTTGGTTGCAGTAACATCATTCTTTTTTTGGATGAAAAAATAATAATACATTTATGTTGAATGAAAAAACAAATCTCATAAAATAATGCTAACAGTCGTGAATCGTGATAGGGTCATTCAATAGAACTTTATATTCTTGATATATGGTGACAACGACAAATTAACAAAAAAATAATTGGTCCAAACAAAATTTATAGAAATCAAAATTTTGCTAAATTTATAATAATACAATTCATCTTCAATTTTTAAGGTTCTTTAAGATTTCTTCAAACTTTACGGTTGTTACGCCAACACCTATAAAAAGAGAAATACATATTTTCTTGAAAAGACATCTCAAATATTTCATAAATTTTGGATATTTACTAATAGATTAAAAAATCAAATGTTATTTTTTACAAAACGAGGTGATCTAGAGGCGGTCTTCCTCGAAATATCGATATGTTAACGAAGTTATTGATGGTTAAAATTATTTTACAATCGAGAGTATACTACTAACTACCTTCTAATCACGAAATATATTCAAGAGATAAAATTAAAAAATAAACGAATTGTAGTTGCACATAAAAATATTACTCAATAAAATTAATATTTCCATTATATTTTTTGTTGCAATCAATTTCTATCACTTTAAAAAATTTAATGCAAATAACATTAATAATATCTTCAAAATTATTTTGTTTGTAGCACGCAATTAATTTTTTGAAACAGTAGGTTCACATCATCTCTTTTTTCTTTTTTTTTAATAAATATAAATAGAACAAAACCATGGAAGTAGATGTGAGAGAAATAAACAAATAAATCTTGAATAATTCTTCTTATGCAAATTGATTCCTGTCATATTTATTTTATTTATTTTATGTCGTAGACATTTAGGACATTTGACTATCTCAAGTTCAATTGACGTTTACGTTTGGCAACAAATCTACAATAGAAACTACTTTTTAAAATATCTCAGCTTCCTTGATTGAAAAGTAATTAAATACTTAAAACCCCAATTAAGATACATCCAAAGTATTAATCATTACAACAAACAAAAACAAAACTCTTTAAGAGTGTGTTTGGTATGAAGGAATGGGACAAAAGTTTTGGAAAATATTTTTCAAATCAACTCATTTTTCTCAAAATTAAGGAAAATGACTTCCCCTCAAAAATTAAGGAAAATATTTTTCAAAACTATCCTCCAATTTCAAATTATATTTTTTTTGGGGGAAAAACATTAATTTTAAAAAAATATTTTCAATTTCAAAATTTTATTTTTTCACCGGATCTCTGATCCCCCCCACCACTAGCCCCCCCCCCAACCACCAACACCCCTCCCAAAAAATTAATTTTGCTTTTTAAAAATATTTTCAACTTCAAATTTTTATTTTTAAACTCCTACTCCCCTCCCCCGGCCAGCCCCCACCCACCCCCAACCCCCAAAAAAATTAATTTTGTTTTTTAAAAATATTATAAACTTCAAATTTTTGTTTTTTCACTCCTACCCCCTACCCCCACCCACTGCCCACCCACCCCACCACCACCACCCAAAAAATAATAATTTTATTTTAAAAAAATATTTTTAATTTCATAAATTATTTATTTTTACTCTAGTAAAAATAAAAGATGTCTCTTAAAAACATTTTTCATTCATAAATCAAACACTAAAAATCATTTTCGGAAAATATTTTCTGCTCACCAACCAAACATGAGAAAATAAGTCCAAAATCTACTTGTTTTCCATGAAAACATTTTCTAGAAAAACATTTTCCATGGAAAACATTTTCCTCCATACCAACACACCCTAAGTATTAGTAATTGCTGTTAATGGTTGCAAATTCTTTGTCTATCACTTTATTTTAATTACTCGATTTTCACAGATTATATTGTACTGAAGTCACTAAATTATGAAAAAAATCATTCAGCTACTTATATATTACGAAAGTATATAAATTGTCAACCTTATTTGGGATTGAGGCATAGTGCCGCTATAAAAATTGAAGTATCTCAAAAAATTATTTTATCTAATATTTAAGCAAATTAAGTTGAATAATGTTTTTTTTTTGAAAAAATAAATAAAATAAAAGTTAAGATAACTATATTTATTTATTTCTTATATGTATGTTAGACGTCATATTCGTGCTTTTGGTGACCATCGCAAATTCTTGAGTGTTCAGTTTATATTATAAAAATATCTCATCTTATAGTTTGAAAAATTATAGAATAATTTTAGAAAACCCAATTGGATGTTTCTGCTAAATCGTTTATATTTTAATTAAAAGCTAGTGGGCCTTAATATTTAATTTGATTTAACTTTAAAGTCCCAGTTGAAAAGTATTATTGGTTCAGATCTTATTATATTATTATTGTTATAATAAATAAAATGAATTTTGATGATTTATTGCTGGAAAAAGCCTGGACAATATGATGGCCCCAAAAAGTTTGATATTAGAAATAGTATGCAGGTAGATACAATTGATACAATTTGGTAGGCCAACAAATTAGTAATGAGATATGTTCTAGTTTCGATAGTAATTGACAAGTATGTCGATTCGATCGAACTATATAAATAAATATTTTAGTCTTACGATTTTGTATTATGTCGTTATTTGAATTATATGATACGAGATATAAATATTAATTGATAAATATAACGTATTCATTAACTATTAGTTATGTAAGAAGAAATCGAATTAATATGAGATTACAACAACATAAAGTGAAAAAAAATAATAAGGAATGGACTTTAAAGTATATCGACAAAGGAAAAATGACATTTGAAGAAGGGAGAATTGATGGCTAAAGTAAGAAGAATATAAAAGGAATCAAAGGAAGAAACTAATTAAATATGCCAAATCAAAGAAACAAAACAAAACGAATGAAAGGGACAACTCAAATATTATGAAGTGGGCAGGTATCACTCGGTTCGGTTTGATTTTACAGTTTATCAATATGACTTATTGATTATCAATTTGTAGAAATGCTAAATCATTATAGAATCATTAAGAGATTGCCTTGTCGATTTATCGGTTATTGATCATTATCGATTTGGTTATCGGTTTAACCGTTAAGATTTGACACAACAAAGAATCATTGAAAATCGCTCAAAAACAAGGTGACAAATCAAATGAACCATGCACATGAGTTCAGAAATTGCATCTTACTTTAAAATATTGGTGTAATATACCACAAATATAATAAATTACAGTTGAAAATAAAATGAATAAAAATATATTCAGACTGAGGCGCGGATATTTCGCTCTGTTGACATAATCTACATCGATCCAACAATATTTCTTGTCCCTATCCAGGATACAATAACCCAATAACGTAAAGTTGTACAATACAATCAATTCTGGATTTAGTTGAAGAGTCAACAACTCCAAAAAAAAACACGTTCATTCAACATATAATTACTCTCGTTTGTATAGTGAATTAATTAAAAATTTAGAATATTTTTCTTTATCTCAACTCTGTCTTTCACTACATTAACTCAATATATACACATATAATACTTCTAATCATTTCTTATCCTCTTTCTCATATACATTTCTCGTGTACAAAAACACAATGTAAGACTACACTATTTATAAATAAAGAATTTTTCCTAGCAGCGACGAGAAAAATGTAAATGATTAGCTCAAAAGTTAAACGAGTTACAAGAATAATTAGGTAAATGAATAGGCTACAAAAAATACAAACAATTAATGACCATTTTCTACCAAAATCTGATGAGAGTAATGGGGCACTAATAATCCATGGACATAACATGATACATATGTGACATATGATACATTTTTATTGATATTAAAATGTCACACTAAAAAAAATAGGCACTTTTATATAATAACCAAGAAATTGAGACAATAAAAAATAAAATAGAAAACTTAACTCTAAATTAAGGACTTTATATACAAATGATATAAATATAATTATTTAATTTACGGAAAAAGGCCTAAAATACCCTCAAAGTATTGAAAATGGTACAAAATTACCCTCCATCCACCTATTGGCTCCAAAATGCCCTTCTCATCTACCTATTAGCTCTAAAATACCCTTGTCATCCACGTTTAAGTTCAAAATTGACCACTTATTTAACTATTTTAAAATTAAACTGTTTAAATATTTTTAAAAATACTTGACGCTCAACTATTGATTATAATTTAATTTATTAATATAAGTTATAAACCAATCCACTACCACTCATTACTAACTAAACCCACCCAATTAATAAACCGATTATAATATCAAAATCGCCATAAACACTATTAAAACATGACGAAATTATAGATTCCTCAAAATGACATCCAAAATTATTCGAGTCCGAATCGAAACCCCAATTAAATTTAGATTGAGCCGTTTATTTAGGATGACGCTTTCAACATAATTCTCTTTCAAGCTTGAAATCAAAATTTATTATTAAAGGTAAAGAAGTAGTACATCCCAAATTAATTCATTATTTTTTTAAATATAATTTAATAAATATTTATGATCTATTTTAAAACCTTTAGTATATTACTTTTAAAAAAAGTTATCTATGAAGTAACATCACATAATTGAGACGAAAGAATAATTAAGATGAACATAGTTAGACTTTTAAGTTTATCGGTAATTTTTATTTAGACACTTGAGTGTATGATAATTTACTTCTATAGATATTTTCGCCTCAAATTTTTAAAAAAACACTCATTGACAGTAGCTTTCTAGTTGTTGCATTAGTAATGTGACGGGTTTATTAATTTGGTGGGGTTTAATTTGTAATGAGTGGGTAGTGGATTGATTTATAATTATACTAATAAGTTAAATTATAACAAATAATTGAGCGCCACGTATTTAAAAAAATATTTAAATAGTTTAAATTTAAAACCGTTAAATAAATGGTCAATTTTGAGCCCAAAGGTGGATGACAAGGGTATTTTGGAGCCAATAGGTGGGTGAGAAGGGTATTTTGGAGCCAATACGTGGATGGAGGGTAATTTTGTACCATTTTCAATACTTCAAGGGTATTTTAGGCCCTTTTCCGTTTAATTTATTATCGAATTAATCCGTTTTAAAATCTCAGATTATTAAGAACGATAACAAAAAAAGATTGAAACTGTTATCAAAATCGCTAAATCAATAACCCATTATTGATAATTATCTTTTTTTTTATTTGAATTATTAATTTTAATTTAATTCTAAATAATTCTATTAACGACGAAAAATACATTTAATACGAAAGAAAATATTTCAGGGCTTGATTTACCACCCCTTAAGTTAGAAGGGAGAGGACTACTTCTATTCTAACTTTTTCTAATCATCACATCAAGTTAATCGATATCATATAAATAAAAAAAAAAATAGTTAAACGATATCACATAAAATGATATAAAATAAGATAGAGTCAGTTTGCGGCTAGTCCGAGGACAGTGTGTAGTAACGATTGATGTGAACAACCACCCCAGCGCCACTTGCCCCACCTCAACACCACATATTGCATTTTAGACTCAATAATTAGTTTTTAACTATTCTAAAAAAAATAAAAAAAATTGGTTTGACCATGAAAATTAAATCTTGAGTATTATTTATTTTATTTGAAATCTATATTAAAAATTGAATTATAGTTGGAATTTTGTTTATTCATATATTTTATATAAAAAATAGATTTTAAATATACTTATTATCCAAATTTGGTTTGCAACATAGTTTATAAAAATACTTTTATTTTAATTAATTTACTTAAAATATACCATAAAATATGCTTGAAAAAGAGCAATATCTCAAAATGGATAGACTGAAATCTTATATATGAGATAGTACATACTTTTTGAGAGTTGAGAATGAAATTGTATTCGATTATAATTTTTGCATTCATATAAACATGAAATGTGACATAAACATGAATTCTCTTTATTAAAAAAAGGAAATAATTGTAAAAGAAAAACATGATTAAGGTGAAAAAGTCAAAATAAAATTATTGATGTTCTTTAAATTCTAATTATAACTAAACACTTATTTTCAAATAAAATAAAAATACTTCCTGTAAAAAGGGGGGATAATTCTAAAGGTCAAAGCCTCAAAGGCGTCCATAGTATATTGTTGCAACTTAATTGAGAATAACTATTATACATTTCATATTAGGGTTTAGTATTCTTCTTCCTGCTTAACTTTTGTAAAAAATTAACAATAAAACCTTGTAATATTTTAGTTAAATTTTCCAAATATCTACTCAATTAATAGTTATTATCTTATGAATCTTTTTTTCTAATAAAAAAAATTAAATTCCTAACAAAAATGATTATTAAGATAATAACTATTAAATGAATTATCTTACATGAAATCAACTTCATAATAATTTTTATTCAAAAAAAAAATATATATATGTAAATTTTCATTTGTTTAATATATTTAATTTATATAAACTCAACTTAAGACGTGTCTGATATGAAGAGAAAATAACAATCACATACTCACGGTATATGACTATATTCAATATTATTGTATAAGTGCAATTTGAGAAGAAGAATAATGTATACACAATTTTATTATTTTGTTTTGTAAAAATAGAAAAATTATTTGTAATAATTCATGAGATCAAATAAAATATATCAAAATTAAGTATGCAAAAGCAAATATAAAGTAGGAAGAGAAAATAACTTTCCGAAAACAAAGTCATTTCTTAGACAAATTTTAAAATATATATATGGAAAAAAAGAACTTTCTTCGTATAATATTTTCAAAAACTATTTTTCTAATTAAATAATTGGTGAAACTTAAGCAACTTATTTGATTATATACAAAATATAATGGTATAATGTTTGATATTTATCTCAATTTTGTGGAGTAGTTGGGACCTAAATAACACGTCTTTTTGTCGATTGGCTGAAATTAGTTTGTGTAGGTGCTCATGAGCTGTATATCTTCCAAATGGTCCATTTAATAAAGATCTACTTTAATTTGCTTTTATGATATATTCTCTCACATTTATTTTTTAAGAAGAAAATATCTACAAAATGATTTTGACCAAAACTTAGGGTGTGGAAATTTTTAACTTTCTTATATTTGGTTGAAACAAAAGTCTTGAAAAATATTTTCTAAATCAATTTATTTTCCTTAATTTTGAGGAAAATGACTTTTCTTTAAAAATTAAGGAAAACTTTTTTCACATCAATTTTAAAAATATTTTCAATTTCAAAATTTTATTTTTCACCCGATCCCTGACCACCCACCCACTCACCCACCACCAACCAGCCCCCCAGCCCCACCCCACCCCTCCCAAAAAAATTTGAGTTCGTTTTTAAAAATATTTTTATTTTAAAACTCCTCCCTCCCTCGCTCCCTCCCACCCCCTGCCAGCCCCTCCTACCCACCCCCTACTGCCCCCCTCCAAAAAAAAATAATTTATTTTTAAAATTATTTTCAATTTTAAAAATTTATTTTTTCACCTAACCCCTGTCCACCCCCGCCAACCCCCCTACCAGCCCCAGCCCCCTCACCCACCCATCCACCCCCAAAAAAAATTGTTTATAAAAAATATTTTCAATTTCATAAAAAATTTTCTACTCTAGTAAAAATAAAAGATGTTTCTCAAACAACATTTTTCATTCATAAATCAAACTGAAAAATATTTTCTACTTACCAACCAAACATGAGAAAATAAGTTTAAAATCTACTTGTTTTCCAGATAAACTTTTTATAGAAAAACATTTTCCTTCATACCAAACACACCCTTAAGGTTGATCTTTTTTTTTTTGTTTCTTTTATTTCTTAAAATGATTAATCAAAATTATAAAATGGAGAATTAAATATTCATATAATAAGATGAAAGTTCAAATAGATAATCGAGTGAATTATTAATATTTCTAAATTGAGGTAGATCTTCAATTCTAAATTGAAATTTCATTATAAAATATATTAAAAAATATAAGTTAAAACTTTTACTCGTGCATGTATTATAACTTCTAGAATATATATAGAGAGAGAAGAAAAAGGGGTGAAAAAAATTACTTTAATTTTGGTCTACATTGTTGTTATGATATCAAACTTTAATGGATGATTTTTTACCTTTTGCACTTATTAATAGTGTATTTTAAAGGTATATATGCGTCCACGTAAACACATTACCATTTATAATCATACAATATTGTTTATGTCCACGTGGACACATATATACCTTTAAATACATTGTAATATAGTACATGAAATAAAAAATCCTTTTAAAATTAGATATCTTTACAATAATTTCGATCAAAATTCATATAATTTCAGACTTTTTTCCCAAAAATAAATAAGTCATTAACTCCTTGTGTAAAACAATCCATTAATTTAAAATATATATTTGATTCCATTAGTTGAGCAAAAAAAAAAAGCCGTCTTATAAGGATAATTTATTTATTATTATAGGGAAAACATATATTCTCTTCTTTATCCGAATAGTTTTGCGTGTCTTTCGGATATTTTAGTTATTTAATTCACAGTCTCCAATCCTAATTATCATTTAATAATTGTTCTACACTTTTTAGTGTTTTACCACTCTTTAGTGGACATTGTGACCCTTTTATTATATGGAAAAAAAAATTGTCTTGTGATTTTCTAAATAAATTAAATTAGTAGTATTCCTTAAACCTACCTGATTATTAACAAAATGGGTGATGGTTATTATTTTATTTTTTTGCTGGTTACAAAATTTAACCTATTCAATGTTTAGCACTTGAAAATAGCTTTTGCGTAAAAGAATATTTTATAATCCGTTCCCCTTAAAGTATTTTTTTTTCATTAATTAACAACATTAAAGATATACCCTTTTAAATTAATTGAATTGTTAAGGTATTTTTTATTTTTAAAATTAATTTAATTATTTAATTTTCAAGAATATTTTTAGAATGTTCTTCCAATTTTACCTTTATTAATTAGTTTTGATATTAATTGTATTAATTAATATTTAGTAATTTTAATTATAAATTTAATAATAATTAATAAAGATACAAAGGAAAAATTATGTCTAATTTTTATCTTAATCTTCTTTTCTTAAACGATGTAAAATACCACAACAATTTAATTAATTTGAAACGAAAGAAAATACTATTTTTCTTCATCCGAGGTTGAAGAAAAATAGTTAGTTAGTCTGTTAAGTGACATTAAGGGTGGATTAGTCATTAGGTGAGTTAGTTAAATGGAAGTTAGTTACTAATTGAAGAGGAAGACCTATGTATATCCCTCTTCTCTTTGTACAGAGATGAATATCATTTCTCTTAGATCTCCTTCTTTTTCTCAATTTTGATTTTTTTTATTTGCGATCAGGTTTATATATCATAAATATAATAAAATACAGTTGAAAATAAATGAATAAATCATCATTTAGGCCGAGACATAAATATTTTGTCTCTTTAAAGGAGATTCAAACTCACTGTGACATAATCTACACTGATCCAATAGTATACCTCTTGATTTTTCCCTCTGAAATACAACAGTTTAACGTCATACAACTCTAGATTAGTTGAAGGGTTCAAAATATCACAAAAAGAACACATTCCTTCAACATAAAATTACTCGTTTGTGAGTTAGTTGAAAACTTAGAATATTTTTCTTTCACTCAACTCTCACTTTCACTACACTAACCTCACTATACAATACAATATTTTTTGAGGAAACTTTATAAATAACAAAGAGATTAAGCTTAATAAGTCTACTTGGCTACAATTTGCTTAATTACGTTCCATAATTATATTTTTGTTTGTTATGAGTACTTTTGTTGTATAGTTTGCTTGTCAATATACAAACAGAGTAAGTATATATTATGTATTTACACATGTAGGATTTTTTCAGAACTTAAACAAATTAAACGTATCAACATGATAATTAATTATATACAAGTTAGGGTTAACATACAAGTTATAGATCTATACTATTAGAATTTCATTGGATCTATATAATTGGGAACCAAATTATACAAATTTTGGATTTATTCAATAGGAGTAAAATTATACAAATTCTAGACGTGGGCCACATAATTATGATTGTGAGTTAGAGACGAACAATAATTTAACAAACTTTAGCTATGTTAACTAATTAATTAACTAGTACATGTTTGCTCATCTGTGTAATTTTCTCATTTTCCCATACTTCTCATCATTTTTTTACAAAGAAAAGGGTCAATATCCCCTTCTATTATTGAAAATAATTCAATTATATCATTCGTTATACTTTCGATCTAAATATATCCATATTCTGATGTACTTTGATGTTAATTTGCCCTTATGTTTATAAACCGAGGACCCATGGTAGGCTCTAAATAAAAAAATAAATTTATCTTTAGATTAAAATACGCATTCCTATTTTAGTTCATTTTACACTAATTAATTTAACCATCTAATCTCCTCAAACTTAACAATTGGATAAGATGAGTGAGCTCACATTGACATATATAACGAGAAAAATAATTAAAGCTCCTTGAGGCATTTGTTTCATTGTTATACTTGTTTTGTAGTTCATGTTTTTAAGTTATAAAATAAAATATTTTTTATACTAAAAATTGAATGTATAACACGTTTTTTTGAATGTAAGTAATTATCAATTAATGCCAATAATTTGCAAAATCTCCAAAACCAATCAAATCCAAATGTACTAATGTGAAAAGAAAATATCTTTTTTTTCCCCAGTATTTACACAAATACAGTTGTATACACTATAATACACAATATTGTGTCTGTATATATATTTTGTCTTTTCATTTTCGAAAATTTGAAACTTTTTTGGTACAGTAATTCTGACCTTTTCCTTTCTTTTTCTATAATTAATTAATTGTGAATTTTCTTGACCCTATATTAATTAATAATATATAATAACATATATATATCATATTGGTGAAGCATGAAACTGAGTGGCCCTACTTATGAACAAAAAGTCTTCTTCTTTCTCCTACTTCATTCTTCTCTTCTTCAATTCCCTCTTTTTTCTCTCTCTCTCTCTTTTAAATTCAACTTTTTTTCCAAGATTTCAAGTTTTTTGATACCCCTTTGAAGAATAGTACCTGGGGTTCAAGTTTTTTTTGGTGAATTTGATTGATTTCGAGGTCATCATATACGTGTTAAATGGGTTGCTTTAAGTGTAAGTCATAAAAGAAGAATCTTTGTCACTTTATTTCTTATTGTTTATCTACTTTGCTAATTGTATTGAAGAAAAAACTGGATGATTCATCTTTATTGATATTATGGGGTTTGTTAGTTATACCAGTACTATCTTCAAATTCAGTGATTTCATGGGGAAAAAATAATCTGAATAGCTTCATATTTAACATGGTGTTTATTGGTCATGTAATTTGAGTGATTTCTTGGAAAGATTTGATCTTTGTAACTTTAATTCCAATGATATATATGTGACAAGTGAGAATTGCACCTCCATCATCAATGGTGGTTTGAGGGTTCGAGTCACGCTTGAGGATAGGTGAGAACACTATTGATCCTCCTGATGGAATAGGGTGGAAAAAATATGATATCTATGTTGCAGATTGATTTTGAAGCCAATAATGGCTAATTTAGTGAGAGTCATCATTCTGTAGTCTTCTTCTTGCTTTTGATTTAATTATACTCTTTAAATTGAGTCAATTCATTGAAAGGTTGCTGCCCTGGTAATAAACAGATAGACCTGTTTTTTTTCTGTATTATTTTTCTTTGGTATCAAAAGTTGTTGACTTGTTCAGTGATTATTTGACAGTTCCATAATTATAGCTATATGACTGATTCTCTTAATTATTGAGTTAAGTAGAAAAGTATTACTTTCTGATTTGAATAGTTTAAGTTGTTCAGAAAATTTTGTGGAGAGATAATCTTCTCTGGGTCACTTTGAAAATTAAGAAGTTTTTACTTTGTAAACTCAGCCTAAACATTCAGGACTATAAAATTACCTTTGGTAGATTATTATTAAAGAGGAACATGTTGATACTTGTTGATTTAGATAGTCTGAATGATTATTTATTTAGTCATTTAAGGCGATGCTTCAATTTATATCTACAAGATGAAAGCGTCGTGGGTTAAGAGCAAAGTATATCTGCATTGTGTTTGACTAACTACTAAGCTACTGTTATGAACAGCCACCTCCTGCTGCTGCCATTTTTGAACAACCTTGTTTTCTGAAAGGGTTTTCCTTTTGTGCATTATTTTCATTAGATATTATTTTGTTATGAAGAAATTCCATTCTTAGTTAGTACTATTTGATAAACCATTTCTTCATTGAAGGAGCTATGACATGAAATGCAAATTAGTATAGCCCAAACATTATTACACAGGGTTGTTTTAGACAATTACAATTTTGTAGAAGGCGGAATGAGTGATCCAGAAATGACATATCTTGATTTATACAATCTATATTGCAATATTAGTCCTTCAATTGTATTACGTACATCGTTAAACCTTACTTTTTGATGCAAATGCTTAAAGATGAGTCCTCTCTCTTGAGGGAAACAAGTATATTGCCTATGATGAATATGATAAGTTCTATCTTCATTCTTGTTCTCATAAACATGGTATTCTTTTCACTTTATGATTTAGTTCAAAAGATTAGTATCACTGCATTACTCTGTTGTTTGAAGGAACCTTCTATTTTGTTTGTTACAGAACACTTTTTAATCAATTGAGTGGGTTAAATTTGCAGGTTAAAACATTCCTGGATCATATATAATACATGTCACTACTCTGGTATTCTGACAAGATTGAGCGGAAACATGAGGAAACTAGAAAATGAGAATTCTGTGCAAATAGATGATAGAAGTTCTGGTACATTATACAAGTTTTGTGGCAAAAAGCAAGATACTACGACTTGTTTGATCAGTCCGACTGCTTCATTGCATAGCAGTAACAGCTCTATGTCATGTTACAGTATGCTCTCCTTTCGTAATCACATAGTTTTAACT
Source organism: Solanum lycopersicoides (assembly GCA_022817965.1). Taxonomy (NCBI): domain Eukaryota; kingdom Viridiplantae; phylum Streptophyta; class Magnoliopsida; order Solanales; family Solanaceae; genus Solanum; species Solanum lycopersicoides. Next base: position 78,704,761 of record CM040623.1, read on the forward strand.
TTCATTTTCATTCTCTTCATCATCACCTCATGTTGGTTCCTTATTCTTTTATCATTCAGGTGACTTTTCAGGTGATGCAAGCTCAGATGTGAGGTTAGTTGTAATTTAGTTATGTTAAAATTTATTTATGTTGTTAAAATACCTGTCTTCTTTTCCTTGGAAAATGAGGTAAGTCTGACACATGTCAATGTGGTTTTTATTTTTGTTTTAATCTGTTCAGGGTTAATATTGATGAATGTAGCACAGAGAGCAGTCAAGAGGACTCCTTTAGCAAAGTTGACAGGGATGACTATGATGAATCTGGAGTCTCTTGTAGTTATGAACTGGATCAGTTCTGGGTGCCCCAGAACCAGAATGTTGTGATGATGATATGGAAGACAGTGTGGCTAATTGTGATGATGATGAATGCGGCGATGGCTGGGGCAAGCCAACTTCTTTAATCAGCCTCGGAGATGAAGGTTCTGGGAGCTACAAGTTTAAAGAGGAAAAGAGGAAGGCATTGGAAGAAGTAATGAATGGAAGCTTAAGGCCCTTGTTTATGACCTTATTAAGTCTTTTGGTGTTGCCTCATCTGGGGTGACGATTGGGTTGATATAGTTACCTCCTTGTCTTGGAGGCTGCTTCATTTGTGAAGCCTGATTCTGCTGAAGGAAAGGCCATGGATCCTAATAAATATGTGAAGATAAAATGTATACGATCTGGTTCTCCCAGCCAAAGGTATAACAGAACGACGACATGTCTCATCTCTTAATTGTTTTTTCCTTTCTTGTTCAGTTTAAATCTTGGATTGTCAAAGTGGAAAACTATCTGTTTCCTAGTGTTTGATTGTTGTCCTCTATTTGTGAAGTTGGGGGTAGCAGTTGCCATTAGATGTGCTCACTTGTCAATCCTTCTTATTCTTTGTTTTCCTCTGCCATACTTCCGCTAATGTCTATGTTTGAATATCTGCTTAACGTAGTTACACATATCCTGAATATTTACCTTTTTGGCTGTCCAAAATGGAGTCATTCATTTAAAAAAATGATCAATTTTCATTCACTATTCTGTACTTTCTGAATGTTTTTTTAGGTTACATATAACCATCCTTTTTCTTTTAAAATCTCAAGTTTCCTAGAAAGTAACCTTACCTCTAATTGTGGATTTACCTTTTAAATACAGTACAATTTACATTCTACTTCTTATCTGCATATTTGTTATCTAAGACTAATTTAAGACAAAAGGGGAGCCCAAGCTTACATTGTAATTTTTCATGTTTTTTTAGTCAATTTATCAGGGCATGGTCTTCAAAAAGCATGCTGCCCATAAACATATGCCAACTAAGTTGAAAAACCTAGGCTGCTGCTGATTGAGGGTGCGCTAGGTCTCTCAAGTGAGTTGTCATCATTTGAGTCAATGCGACAGGTAAACAAGAAACTCTCTTTATATGTGAGATAAATGAAAAGGGAATATATTAGAGTATGTAATTATCTGTTCTTATCAATTCATAATGACAG